>QVOA01006693.1:0-199459 GCA_014825685.1 Pseudomyrmex cubaensis | reverse complement strand
CTAGATCAGAGCCTTCCAACTCGCGCACGGCGTGCGATTTGCGCCATAAGCAAATCGCACGCCGTGCGCGAGTTGGAAGGCTCTGATCTAGATCTTGGTCTTTTCCTTTTTATTATTTTTTTGTTTCTTCGAGCCATTATTATAATATCAATCATTACTTTTTAAACTTGAAAACGTTTTTTGTCAGTGTATGTGCATCTGTGACTGAACACGTTCCGTGTAACATTTTATTTTTTGCTTTTTAAATTGTATAGCTGAAACGTTCATAATTGTATGGCTTCAAATAATAAAGCCGAAACATTCTGAAAACAATAAATATTCAGTAAGTTTGCAATATTATTCTGCGTTTTAGTTTGTAAAATAAACGTTGTTTTTTATCTTAAATTTAATATCGCATAGGAATCTTATCAGTAAAATGAACGTCCGAAAGACGTTTCTACATGTTCAATGTATACCTATGGTGACAATGGTGGGGACGAGATATATAAAGACTTCAAAACCGGTACTCTGTGAATGTTCGTAAGGTGCGCCTTACCGGTAAACACTTCAAGACCATACCACGAAGATGGCATTAAATTCCAGTATACTTTTGCCACAAGGGCAAAAAATGCCTATTCTAGGATTTGGAACATGGGACGTAAGTATATAAAATATTATCTATAGAGAAAAATCGTTGATAACGACTTATATCACTTTATTTTCAAACTGTGGCAAGAATTTTCGAATTTACCTAATTGCGCATTTAAACATGTAAAAATTTACGTTGCGTAAATTGTTAAAGTAATTCAGTTTACATCTCGTATACAGAAAATCTCTTCTGAACTTTAATTTGAAACAAAATCGTAAAAACATATGTAACGATCTCTGACTTCTTATATTAAAATTAATATAGGATAAGCCTAATATAGTATTTAGTTTACAACGCGATAAAAATGAGAATAATGAACGTTTTGTATGTGTATATCTTAAACATAGTAAAGATAAAAGAAAAAAACTACAAATTACAAGCACTTCTAAAGAAAAACAGTGTTCTCTATTAAATATCGTTTTTTTATCGCAGTAGTTAAAATTTACAATTGTGCAATAATTGATTTATTCGTAAAATAAACGTTTGAAAAACTAAGCTTCAAGAGTGACTATTGCATCATAAAAAAAGAAGAAAGATACAAATAAAATAGTTCTAATTGACAAAATATTTTCGAGATTACAGATTAAAATTTATAACAAATTTTTAAATTATAATTTTATTATTGCATTATTGTAATTGTGCTGAAAATCCGGTAGAAAATCGAAACTTTTTAATATATTTTGTTTCTGTAAATCTTGAATTATATTTATAAAATATTTTTTTGTGAAGAAGGTATGAATGATTTCAAACACTATGTAGGGGAATGTGAGATCGTAAATGAGTGGTTTAAAAATTTAGGTAAAGATGCGAAAGAAAAGTTGGAAATATACGATAAATTAGAGAAGGAAAACAGTGTGGTACTAGTAAGACTTGGAAAGAAAAAGAAAAACGAGAAAGATAGATTAGTATAAATAAGTTCTAGTCAGCATGACAAAGAAGAAAATAGTAACTTAACTCAAGGTTAAAACGTATAAAAAGTAAACACTATTATGTTTGAATATATGTAATGAAGGCTAGATAAATTACGAGTATGGATGGAGGAGAGAGAAAATGGAGTGGGAACGATAATAGGAAGGGATAGTATAGCATAACACAAAAAGTTTAAAATGTAAATAAACTGGAAGTTGATTCTGTATTAAGCAATGTAGTGAAAATTCCAAAAGTGAGCAAATTGACTAAAATATCTATGATCTTATTGGTCAACAACTAGTAAATTTGCTCACTTTTGTAATTTTCACTACATTGCATGGATGCAGAATCGACCTCGAGATGGTGATAGATAAATTATAGCAGCAAGGTAAGACTAGCAAAGATAGATGTAAGATAAAGTAAGGAGTGTGAATAATAGGAATGAAAAAATGTGTGATATTAGATAAGATATAAAACACTCTCCTTCTTGCCTGAAGGCTGAAGTGAATAAAGATTATATATTAAAATATTAATTTCACAATAAATATTGTATTTTTGCTCGCGTATATATTATGAATATATGTTTTAAATATTTTCATAAACACATCACATAGGCTAAAGAGGGCAAATTAGAAGAAGCTTTGAATGCAGCTTTAGAAGCCGGATACAGACACATTGACACAGCTGCGGCTTATGAAAATGAGCATGTCATTGGTAATGTCTTGAAAAAGTGGTTTGATTCTGATAAAATCAAACGATCCGATTTGTTTATTACGACAAAGGTATTATTCTTCGAGATCTATAAATTTTACGTAGGAAGAATATACTGACATACGCGTATATAACTTTAAATAACACTGCTTTTAGTTGCCGCCTAGCGGTAACAGACCCGAGGACGTCGAAAGGTGGCTCAAAAGATCGCTGTCCTTGTTGCAACTCGATTACGTTGATCTTTATCTTGTACACACCCCTTTTACATGTGAAGCTGACGGAGACGCTATAATAACATTAAACGAAAACGGAGAAGTAAAACTTGATCCGACAACGGATCACATAAAAGTATGGTCGGTGATGGAGCAACAAGTGCTCGAGGGACGCACCAAAGCAATTGGATTGTCTAATTTCAACATTGCGCAAATAAAACGAGTTTTGAATGTTGCTAAAGTACCTATATCAAATTTGCAAATTGAACTGCACGTGTATTTTCAACAGAAGGAATTGGTAAGTTTTTATGCTCTCCTTACACATTAATTTTAATTTTCACAAATATAAAACTTATGTTTTTTTGTAGATAAAGTTTTGCAAGAGTAATAATATCAGTGTAACGGCATATTCTTCTTTGGGTTCACGTGGATTTGTTCAACTTCTGAAAAAGACAGATTCTGTAACAGATTTACTGAAAGATCCCACAGTGTTAGAGATTGCAAAAAAATACAATAAAACATCCGCTCAAATAGTGCTGAAACACATTATTCAAATGGGTATAGCTGTTATACCAAAGAGCGTAAATCCCACAAGAATTAAAGAGAATTCACAACTATTTGATTGGGAACTTGAGCCTCAAGATTTTAACAAATTGATTAATCTTGATAAGGGAGAATCTGCACGTATACTTGATTTCAGAATGTTCAAAGGTGTCACAAATCATCCAGAATATCCATTCTAAGATTGATACAAATTAAAATTACATTGATACAATATAATATTGTATCAATTACATTGTAATATTGTATCAATTACATTGATACAATATAAAATACATTGTATTTTAATTTGTCAACGATGTTATAGCTTTTGGTTTTATCAAAAAATAATCTTATAAAGCAATATATATAATCACAGATACATGTAAAATAATAATGTGCAATACAGAAATATAATATAACAAAATTTAAATATTTGTAGTATTATTGTCAGACATCTCTCAATTTAAAACAATAGAAAAGATCATGTTTTTTTTGTTTATTCTTGAAAACGTCGTTCGTAGTTCTACATACATACATATATATATATATGTGTATGCAAAGAAAGTTAAGCAAATACAGGTTATATAGTAACAAAGTAGGTTGCTCGCTTTCAAACGTTACCTACTTTTAATGAAGTTATGTCCGGTCTCTCAACTCTTATCTTTTTTCATTAAAAACGTTGAATGAACACTAAAGTTATTATCGGCATATATTATATCACATATTGACCTTGTCGTTATCTTGACCTCGTCGTTATCTTGACCTCGGTTTAATTTATCATCCGATGACTATGTGGCTATTTATATTATATATGTTTAATAAACATCGAGCGTCTGCTATAATTGTTCCACAAGAACAACACTGTCGTCAATAAAATATCTCCGTGACACGTGTTTTAATATATACTAACTTGATACGCGCAAAAGAGAGAGAGAGAGAGAGAAAGAAGCTAAAAAGAGCGGCCACATTTAAACGCAGCAAACGATAAGAGACCAACTTTGAGAGCATGTTAGAAGTTCCCGTCCTTGAGCGCCGCGATATCTACGTTTTACGCGTATCCAACTAAAACGAATAAATCAGTGAATAAAACTGGTATCTTACCGATTGATTTGGTTCTGTTCCGTATGCGCGCGTTCTGCCGCGCGCGTCGATTCGATATTTCGATTATCGAAATATCGCGCGCTTCGATACTAAAAGTGGCGGGCAGCGAGCAGTAATGGCGGACGTGCGACACACGGAGCTGTACTACGTTGGACTTGTTCTCGTAAGTTTTAATCGCAATTATTGTCTTTTCGCGCGCGAATATCAATCGCACTTGCTTATCGCAAAGCGGGCTTTCGTAGTGATACATAATTAGTACCGCGTATTCGCTAATCGACGAGTACGGTGAAAGTGTTTCGCGGCCGTACGCGGTTCTACGAGACGCGCGCGAGAGAATGACCGTTGCGCGACGATGAAAGAATTTCTTTCGAATTTGGTTCGTATTCTTCACGATTACTATCGCGCAAATATGCGAATATCATAAATCGGATGTCTTCATTGATATGTTAATTAGCTTCGCGCACTCACCGGTAACGATAATCGGCGAGCTTTTTACAGTGCAATTGTATCTCCGCCGCTTTCCGCAAGGCGCGTTCAAGAAACTAAATTTCGCGTGTTACTGCAGCTATATGACTGATTAAGATGTGAGACTGAAGAAAAGACTTACAGTAAACAGCAGAATTCCTGATTAGCAATATCATGGAACAGAAGTGTAATCAAGTAAGTCTTCTTTCAGATCATCATTAAGAAAATTGAGAGAAAACGTTTTGTCAAATTTAAGATAGAATATTTGTTTCTTGCTTTCCGATATAATCAAAGTGTTTTCTGTATTGTTCCAGGTTCAAAGGTTTTATCAGATCTGGTGTTTGCGGCACCGGAGGAGCCGGTTCTGGCCATTTCAGAGGCAGTGTGAAGGTCAGTGTTGTATTTTCGAAACAAAATTTCTGCAAAACTTGTACTTTAACTTATTTAAGGAGTTAATAATTTCTCTCATAGTTAATTCTCTTTATTAATTTATTTCCTGGTATTTGGTGTTTCAGATACGAACATGTTTCCGCAAAGAAGAGGAGTTTGCAGTACCGGAGGAACCGGTTCAATAGGGTACTTGCACAAAGGTATGTTGTTTTCGTACATAGTTATTTGTTATGCATAACTTATAATCGTCAATTACTATTACTTAGAAATAGAAAATTTCGAAAAATTCTTATCTATCATTGTTAAACAGCTCTTATCAGTGATTTTATTACTTAAAATAAGTAATATTTTGGCTTTACTAGTAATACATTTCTGTAAGGGCATTCAACAAAAAAAAGAAAATTTTCTTTTTTGTTACAGAGTGGTGTGTAGCAGAAGGTGGCCAGTGCTCGGTAAGCACACTTTAGGGTTATTAAAACTTAAATTTAGGGTTATCGTTTGAAATCAGTGCGAAACGCGTATAGATCTTTGGTTTTACGATGTCTGAAACATCGAGCACGCAATTTGAATATATTTTGTACTAATATGCAATCATATTACATTTTAAATTCACAAATAATTAAAATATGATGACTATTTCTTAATATATGATAAAAATTATACTTAAAACCAAAAAGAAAGAAACAGATATAATGCATTTTGTCGGTTTTTTGTAAAATTGAATAGAGATATATGTATCAGTGTAATATGATTTTACGTAATATTATTTGTTATTTTTATAAATTATTTGTTCTCGATGTTTTAATCTCTATCAAAACGTAAGTTTTGTCTGTTCTGTGTCGAAATCAACGTTTGAATTGCGCCACAATTTGCAAAACGCCTTTTAGAATAGACTCGCGATTATTCCGCGGAAAATAGACTCACGGTGGTTTGTTACTAAATTATTTATTCCCGCATTTATTCTTTTCCAATTTATATTATCTATAGTTTATAAAGTCACGAGAGAGAAAAAAAAATATCTTTAAAGATAATCCGTTTCTTTTTCATTAAATCTGAATGTTAATTTTCCGAGATCGATTTTTATTGACCGCGCAAATATTCACGTTTGAGTTTTCTCATATATTTGCGATTATTAAGTCAGTTCTTTTTTTTTTTTTTCGATTTAAATTCGCGCCGAAGTTACACATATTGTAGAGTCACGAACGGTTTTATTATTAACGATTCGCAATAGTTATATTTATTTATCGTTTGAACAAAAGGCGCACTAATTCTCGCAAAACTGCGGGAAAGTCTTCGCAGTGATACGCTGCTGAACCACATCGAGCTTTGCGTATAATTACGCGAACAATGGATCACGCATCAAAATAAACCGAAACATTCGTTCCGTCATAAAAATAGTGTGTTTAAATTCGAGTCTCAAATTCACGGTATTCAGTTTCATACATGTTCGTAGCTTTCTTCAATTTTAAAATTTATTTAATTCCGTTGTGACTTCGAGAATTCGAGCTTCGAAAAATTCGGTAGTTATTAAAGTGTGGACTTTACAAAAGAGTGAAGAAATAGAACGATATGAATATCGCGTGTGTGAATATATTTCGCGTCTTCCGCGTCGCGAGTGAAAATAAAAGTGTTACGACGTGGACTACGTGGGACAATCCAACCATCAATCCAATGGACCATTTCTGAGGGCGATTGTTGTAGAGGAAGATACATCGATGGACGATGAAGGGATCGCAAAAATATGAGTCATAAAATCACATTTTACAACTTAATTCTTTTAGCTGTGACGTCTTTTTTTTATCTTTAATACACATTTCATGCATATTAGTAGGTTTGTAATTATTCAGATTTAAATTTATATTTAGAATGAACTGTTTTCTATTTTTTTGAGATTTTATTATTTTTATTAACATTAAATTTATGTAAAAGACTTTATATACATATTCGTATAAAGATATACGTACCTATACAGCTGAAAGAATCAAGTTTAAGATTGCATGCGTAGTATCCGTATATTAATCGCACTGATTTCTAATAGCACAAGTAAAGACAATCATACATTGCGGCATGATTTTCTTTATTCGCTAATTTTATAAATGGTGTGGTGGCATATAAATAATATGGCATATAAATCTTCATTATTACACGTAATATTTTTATGCATGTTTGATTTGCTCATTTAATGTCCACTGTTAAATTTTTGTGTGATGTTTCTGAAATTTTACGTTATCTCTCCACTTTGTTAACTTCTTATTTCTTACATCTTTTTAATATTCGTTGAATTCTTTGAATTCTGTGGATTTTTTCGTGAATTTTTTGAATTCTTCTGTAACTTCTCTTATATAATATTCTCTAAATATATCAAATTTATTAGATAAAATAAAAAAATCCCATTGGGTTAAAAAATATAAAATAATATAAACATACAAATATAAATGTTTATTCGCGTATGTATAAAATCGCGAGAGTGATTCGTGAAATTCGTGTCTGTTCCTACCGCTTTTTCTTGTTTTTTTTTTTTTGCCTATAAGCGTTTGAATTATACACGCCGCCTCGTACGGCTCAATAATGATACGTATGTAATTAACATCGCATTTTACGGAAATGTTACTCGGCGAGTTTACAGTGAAATCGTATCGCAATATCTGTTTGTGTTTCCGCGAGAGACAAACCGACGCGTGACTGGAGACAGAATCAAGTTTACACAATGTGCAATTGTTCAACAACAAAGTTTAGCAATTAGATTTCCTGGCAATACGCATAACTAGCAGAAAGCAATGCAATCAATTAAGTGCATCTTCTTATCATTTCCTTTAGACGTTCAAGGAATATAGGAATAAGGATAGACGTTCAAAGGATATCCACTGGATTATATTGCTCTGGATATTGCAATATATATCCGGCAGATATATTCATAAGATATTCTTGGAATATCGTGTGTGCTACGTGAGCTTATATTACAGCTTCTGCTGTAATATAAACTTACCACACGCGTTTAGCTTTTCTCTCCACAAATTAAAATGTAAGAAACAAAACTTGCATTTTTCAAGTGTAGATAAGTCAAAAATGTTAATATCCTTTATTCGACTTTTTATCCGTATTTTTCACAAACTCGATACATTTGATGCAAACATTGCATAAACACAATCGCATTGAACATTTGCTGCGCACTACTTTTGATTATCAAAAAGACGATGTAAACCAGGTCTTATATATTAACGACTAATAAATTATCTTTGTTTATTTAGATTCATAATTTTGATTGCAAGTTGGTATTGATGCGTTACATCAGAAAAAACGGTGTGTACGTAATTACAAAATATATTACAATTTTGAGCAATAATAATATATACGGCGAATAAAAATCGCACACCAGTTCCGTCATTTCTATATTGTGTGGCTTCTGACGTAAGAGCCAATATATTTTGTCATCAACACTTCAGTAAAATATTGAACACATTTTCATATACGCAGTTAAAATTTAAGCAAAACGGTTAACCATAAAATACTTAAAAATATCTCGCTGAAGTAGCACCTCATTTTCCGACTCTAACTTGCGCGTATTAGATTAATTATTGTAGTCTTGTATATATATATAATATCTAATAATATGAATTTATATTGAATATTACATAACAACACGAATTATCGTATGTATATAACAGAGAGACGAAAATTGAAGTGTTATCGTAATTATTTTTGCAAATTGTCTTCTCACCCTGTAAATCCTTCGCGATTCCGCTACGCCGGTTGCAGATTTTTAACAAAAAAAAAGAGAGAGTTATCAATATTTCCAAAAAGATTCAAGAATCTTGTTATATTTGAATGTTATAAACAAGATATAGAGCAATATACATATATATATGCGTTTATATATACAAGTATATAGACGTTTTAAAGTAATAATAATTTTCTGCAATGTTTATTGTAGTTTCGCGCATAAATATCGTACTGTGATAATAGAAGAATAGCATACTTTTATATATAGTTCTCTTACATGAATATTGATTTTGTTAAACAGATATCGGCCCTTTCACAAGTTTTCTTTTTCATTATTAATTTATAAATGCCTCTGTGCTTGTATAATGTTGTGAGCGTTACGGGCGATAATTATTGTGTCAAATTGTGTCGCGCTAAAGCTGACTAAGTGCTTGAAAACTTGAATTTCTCCGCGAACACACGAGTTCTGTTCATTACACTGCGGGTATATCGACATTTCATTATAATAGCAGCTGACTTCGAATGTGTTACTCGTAATAGTAAACAACAAATAACTTTTCTTCTCGTCACGGAGATAATTCGTGTTAGAATGTAAAAAAATTCAAAATGTGTATATATATATTTATTGTGTATGCAAAAGGTGTAATAGACACGCGTTCGCATTTACACATTCTTCTAGATCTAAAATCTAGATCTATAAAAAATCGAACGCTAACAGACTTTGACATTTGGCACATTTTTACTCTCGTAGAGCTAGTTTATTCGTTTGTAGAAACAAGAGTAGAAATTTCGATTAAAAAGAACAGGTATTGATAAAATTTTCTAAGTCGCAATATATTTTGATTTGATTTTAACGTCGTATCAACTCTTTGTAACACAAAGACGGTTCTCTTTATCGCGTCTTTATCGTTAAATATAATTATTGTTAGCAATGTTTCTTTTATACCAAGTTATTTCTAAACAAAATGTCGTGTTATAAACACTTATATACTTTTCTTCTCTCTCTCTTTCTCTCTAAGAGTCCAATTTAAAAAAAGTATTTTCAAGTCGTATTTTGAATGAGAGAATAAATCGCGCGGCATTCTATTTTATGCTGTCGTTTTCCTTCCGCTTATTAATTACAGGCAGAACCCTTGTTCCCGTTCGCAGCCTGAAAGCGTCGATAGATTTCATTTACACCGTTTTGAGTGTGCGAATAAAAGAAATACGGGAAAACAATTTCATCAGAGGCAGATAAATCATTATCACGCGATTTAAACGTATTTGCAAACGCGACCTGCTCGTTACCACGAGCGCATTCGATTTGAAATATATCTAAGAGCAACACGTTTACAAGTTTTATATTTGTCGCTTAGTTTTATTATTGCGTAAGAAACAATGTCGCATTCTGTGATTTTTCATACGAAGTTTTTTTTGGAAAAAAACGGAATCTACTGGGTACTTTATCAGAATGTTTTTCTGTGAAAAGTTTTACACGGTATACGATAAAACCATGTTAATACATGGGGACAACAGGTTAAAAAATTAAAATCGATTAATCCCGCGGACTACATCTGCCTCGGATATCCGTGAGATCGCCTGAACCTTGTACCCGCGTCAAGTTCGTCCCCGATCGGGACGATCTGATCGCGTTCGAATCGAGATACGAATTGGATGATACACGTGGCATCGATCTCGATGCTACCTTTAAATTCGCCTGACTGCCGTAAAACGAGGTAAAGGCCGTGTCCGAACTGACGCTTAAGGGTAAACTCGTCGCATCCATTGTCTCTCTCTCGCTTCCGAGGGTGGACGCTCTTATATCAAGGGTGCCGCTCACGCCAGACATTCCGGAACTCGTCGCCATCTCCACTTCTCCAACGTCAGGGTGAGATATGTGTCTAAAAAAGATCGTCTGAGTAAGAATATCACATATTTATAACAAGTGAGTGAGAGAAAGACAAAGAGAGAGAGAGAAAACAAGAATAGAAAGGAGGACATGAATGTAGAACGAGTAAACATCGTTTTAAAAGTAATCTACCTGTAATCCGGAATAGGCGGTTCAATGTGTTGCGTCCGTGAGGTCGTCGACATGGGTGTTCTCTTTATGGCATATATGTATATACCGGTCATCGTGAGCGCATATGAAACGAAATACAACGCGTGGAACTAGAACAGACAAAGAGGCAAATGTCGGCAATTCAACGTGAGATCTTTTTCAAAGGGAAAAAGTTAAACTAAAATCAGAAAATAGGACTTTATACTCGTACTCTGAATGTACATGCAAAATATGTTTTTTAACATGTAAATTAATACATAAATAACATATGAATCTTAGAATTGTTATTCAATTACTCGCGAATTTTCTATAGGTATTAATTTACGTTAAAAAATATATATATATAATTTTGCATCTAGCGTACGACTATAAAGTCCTATCTCTTGATTTCCTCAATGATTTCTAGAGAAAAAAGAATAAAACAAAATAAAAAAACTAGAAATAAAAAGAATATAAGATTACTGAAACGCAATATTTATTAGAAAAGACGCGTGTCTCTCAAAATCATCATAGAATAATTTCATATATTTCGCACGTGCAAAAAACCTACTACTGACACTAGCTCACAAGTTTCCAAAATCGTATATAGATTTATTGTCTTATTTCTTCATTTAAGTTTATGCTTAATGAAGCCGCATTATATTTGTTAGACTAACATTCGCGTCACTCTTGAAATTAGTGGACAAATTATGTTTATGTGTTATTTATCGATACGACACGATTGTAACGTAAAAAACTGACTCGTTTACCTTGTAATGATGATTAAGCATTCCGGCTAAAATATTGAACGAGTCCGAAGTGAGTAGGGCCAGCTGCAAAGCGGTAGCGCCAGACTCGAACAGTATTACCGGTACCAGAGAGAAAAACATGAATTGCGTGATGCAGTAAAGAATTAGAATCGTTATCACTGGTGCATTGTCCCAACGAAACGCTTCTATTTGAAGCCTCTCGAGCACGGCACTTCATTGAAACAATTGAGACGAAGACGCACAGTGATCATATTTGAACAACTTTTTTTGTTATATTTGTGTCATACTTACATCTGCATGCAACTTAATATCGTGCCGAAGAAACCGATCATACCCAAGTATTCGATAATATCGACCGTTTTGACAACCAGTTCTTGTAGAACCGTCGTCACCGAGAATAATACCGCTCCACCGAGACAAAGCATGTCGCCGACGAGTTGATTCTTTCCTAATGTCACATGTGACATACGACACAATATATCAATTGTCCGTATATTGTTTTTTATTACAACAACAATCTACCGGCTTTAGTATTATATACATATGATAATTAATAATTACCAGTTGACGTGGGATCATTGTTGTTATCTATACCGGCCCAAACGAGACATCCCACACCCATTAAACAGACGGATACGCCAACAATGTGCACCATTCTATATCTGACACCCAATACCAGAAACGATAGTACCAAAGCAACCGGTATTGCCACACAGTCAAGAAGCTGAAATATTGTTTAGTTTTTGATAATAATTTGTATATGTTACACAACACAATTTAATTTTTTTGAAACATTAACATATTGTTTTAATATATTGGTTTTTAAACATCTACGTGTTGAAGAACAGGCAACAATGAATGGTTTGTAACGTTGCCCATGATTGGAACTACCTAGTGATTTGCAAAGACCAACGAGAAAACGAGTCTTTTTTTGTCTGGTAGAAGTATTAAATTAATCGATTATAACAATTGAACGAGAAAGTATTTACTTGTATACTGGCGAGGCTGGTAAATTGATGCGAGGACGTGATAAGCGTGCATGCCTCGACGTCGATTAACGCCAGAAGCAGATACCTCCAACCACGGGCTCTTATCACGGAAATCAGGTCGTTTCCCACACCTCTGCAGGACATCCATGTCGTATAAACTAAACACATCATCACGTAGTGCGGAAGATTTTGGCCTGTTTCGGAAAATCAAAGAACAAACGTGCTTAACACTTTAAAGAAGATTATCTTTCGATTTGTTCACACTTTTTAATGAGCTCAAGTATTTTTTTCAACGAGCTGTAAAACAAACGCGAAGAATCATCAAGCGAATGAGTTACCTGTCGGAAGCGAGAGCTTGTAAGGAGCGGTGGTGTTTATGTAGTGATTTACGAGTGTCATGAAGCATAACACTATCGAGAGAAACTGGCCCATTATTATCGCTCTCCATACTGCCCTGTTTTGCAATCAATTAATTATCAATTAACAAAATCTCACGAGAGAGAAATACTTACTCAACGTACAAGAAACTACCATAGAAAAAATTGTAGAACAAATTACCTTGAATATGCAAAAAATTAGAACATCCATAAATATTGAAATTGCAATTAAAACATAATTTCTCGAAGAAAAAAACCAAAAAAAAGAAAATCGTTGAAACGCAACGTTTATTAGAAAAGACGCGTGTCTCAGAATCATCTCATATATCTCGCACACGTGCAAAATCTACTGACACTAGCGCACAAGTTTCCGAAATCGTATTGTTATATAGATTTATTGTCATCGATCGCGCGCGACATATTTCTTTCACGAAGAGAGAGACTGAATAAGTCAGAATTACAACGCGGGGTTACACTTCGTTACATCGCGACGAGTTACACACGACGAAAGCTAAATATCACCCGCCACTTTCACCCCGGGAAATGCTCAGGTCGTTCGCCCCCTTCTTCGACCCCACCCTCTCTACGGCACAGAGAAAAACACACACTGTGGTCCCTGCGGGTGCTCAGGGCGGTCACCCTCACAGTGATTACTCACGTACCATCGACCCAGTTCGGATATGTAATTTTCGATTTTATCGCAGACCCCATTCCTGGCCTGCATCGTCGGGTTTTGAACTCCGTAACGATCGCTCACCGGACCTCTCATGCCATGGTGCATTTTCGTCCTGAAGATTCCTCGCCGGCGAGGGTTCGTTGGGCCGAGGCGCTTGCGCGTTCTCTTTCTTCTCCTTCTCTTCCTCCTCTCTCATTCGACTCCGTTACTCTTGTTGTTTTATTTTTTTTTTTTTTTTCACTTTTCTCGAGTGTACAACCAACAAAGGAAAATATTGTTTTAACTATACGACATGTGGTATAACAGATACCGCGACCGATAAAACGACGCGTCGCAACATTGCATCAAAATTCCAAGTCGGAGCAAATTCTATCGATCGAAATAATCGATTTTGCCCTCGTTCTGATGCGAAAACACTTAACGTGCAAAAACTTTGCCAAGCTTTTGAAAATTTTAAAGATTGAGTCAACGTTTTTGATCTTTTCTGAAAATTTGTTCTTGAAAGAGCTTGAAAGAATAGCATTTAATGATATATATTATGTAGAGATGAGGACGAGAAGAGTAAAATGCCAACGTAAAGAAGTACGTCTTTATTCGTATACCGGGTAGTTCTTTCGTAGAATTTTATTTACAATATTTTAACATTCTCGGATGTAATGTGAGCGCTCAGTCCACAAATATCCATAAAGTTTGCACTTTTACACAAATCGATCTTTTGTCAGAGAGATTTTCATACACACATATACACACGCACACACACGCACATTATATAAACTTTACATAAATCTTCAACTTACTTATATTCTATGTTTATTATATCTCAAACTTGTTGTTTTGCTCAGATTAAAATTACAAGTGTAGATCTTTCGACGTATGAAAAGAAGGCGATTTTAACGCTAAGAATTTGTGCAATCGGTGTTTTATCGATTCAATAATGTACCGCTACTCGAAGAACGTTGGGTTTTTGTTAATCTTCATCAATTGATCGCCTGCGTACAAAGTGGGAATTTCGAGATTTAATGACAATATCGTTTGAGTGCAGTTGCGGTTCATAGAAAGTTGGAAAAATAGTTTTAATTTTCCACTAAATTCCGGTCGCGCGTCCACATGCACGCGCGAATATCTTCTTGCCCGAAGACATTATCTTTGCTCGCGATACACATGTGAATATATAAATTCGATTAGTGTGTGCACCGGATTACTCACACGTCGAAAAACTCGATCTATCGGTTAGTCGGAATAACGATAAAAAGTCGAATGGAAAACGGAGACAGAAGAGTATACGAGGTAAAAATCTTTCTTCGTCATCGTTACGATGCAAAATGTGTAGATTATTATTTGAAATTTGATTATTTTCGAGCGAAAACGCGCTTATTTTGTTTACTCCCGTCCGATATGAGCAATAGACAATTATCGAAGACTCTGTTTGAGGAAGAGAATCTTTTTCGTCGATTAACGAATCGATCGGTCAATTGGTCACTTTAAATTAGACACTAGAATTAATCTTATTTTTTCTTGGCCTCCTCCTCTACCGTCTCGTTCTGTTTGCGGAAACAATCGCCCACCGGGAAGAAGTCCCAACATCTTTGTTGATACATATTCCACACGTAGGTCTCCTGACCGGTGTACTCGGTGTCCGGTTTGTTAATCAGGTGCATAAGAAAGAACCTGTTGAGAAAATTATATATTTAAAAAATTACAAAATATATTAATATGTAAAAACATTAATATTCTTTCGGCTAGAAACGAGGCGTGCGAGAAATTTCGTCCATGTATTTACATGTAATTCGCTAAGTTATGCTCCTGCTGGACGTGGGTGTCGAATCCGTGAGGTACCGCGTCGAAGTATTCTTTCCCCAGGCCGCATATGAAGCAGTTGCTTTCCATATTTGTCTTCACATTGTCGAGCTGATCTCGAAGCTCACCAAACGCGTCGATAATCAAACCTGTGAGAATCGACAGGTATCGAATCACAGTCTCCGTCACAAATCGAAGAAATCGATAGGGTGTTATATACTTACCCTGAATGATAGCTAACAGAATAACGATTACAAAGAAGAAGAACGTGATGTCGAATATGATACGATAAACCTCGTAATCGTCGCCGTCGGGCTCGCCGATTTCATCACCTATGCCTCCGCCGGCCCTCACGCCTTTATACAAGTGGAAGACGAAACACTGTCGAAAAAATGAGTGGAAAAAATATATAACAATGGTTTGAAATTAGAATATCTATTAAAACATATTGTTTTATATAACGTTGCACGATGTGTACCGTTAACATATGATGACATTTCTTGTCGGTTTCGTCGTCTTCTTCCTGTATGTAAAACTTGCGGAAGAAATTAAAGGCTATAACGGTGTAGATGTACACGATAATTGTCAGCAGCATCACCGTCAACACCAGCTGCTTGCCGTTGTGCGTTACAGATTGCAAGATCGTTCTTAGTGTTTTGAAACCGACCGCAACGTCCAACAAGTGAGCGGCGAAGAAGAAATTGTTATAGTTGCCCAAAATCGAAAATGTGAAGTACCACAAACTGTATAAAAATGCCTGTAAATAAGAGTAGAGTAATTAGATACAAAAGAGCACATAATATACACACACATAATTTTAATCTCATTATTCTTAAAGTGCACACATATCTCTGTTGTAGAGTTGTCACATTTTTAAAAAATATTCCTGGACTCTTTATGAAAAATTAATTTTAGAGAAAGTCTACGACTTGTTATACATTTTTCTGCTTCTATAAATTAATGATTTGTTCTCCTCCAGCTTTTATACCTACTCATTTAAAAATCTAGTAATTACAAATCCAGGATTGTCTGAATCAATGACGTCTGATAACTCTACACTGGAGTATTTAACTATTCTACATCTTCCACTACGTGTTAAAATATACGTAAAAGCGTGTAAAATCTAGCAGTTCATTTGGCCAAAAACTTTTTGCATAATAGAAAAAGAAAAATCAATTTTTAGGCTCGGAGCTTAGAAAATATGAAAGTTGTAGGGTAGTTTTTTTTTGTATATCTCTATATGCACTTTAAGGATTAAATTGATTCGAGCGCGCTTACGTTATCTGTGATGGTAACACCGGCTTTCCAGATCTGATACCGCCAATCGATATTTACAATGCTGCAAAAATTAATTTTTACGTTTTATAAAAAGAAAACTATAAAAGATATACATGTATATTCACGTATATAACTTACAAGTGTATCAAGCCAGAGCCTTCTTCTTCTTGCTGACTGAACGAAGTCTTTTCCATTCCAAGCAAATTACTGATGTAATCGAAATCGTATGTCTCGCTGTATTTCTGACGGACTTTTTTCTTGACGAACTTGTCCCAATAATTCACGGGAAATGTTTTCGCCGATATCACCATTTTGTCCCAATGTGCCTTGATATCGTCCTCTTCCGGCGTCTCGGCTATGTACAAACCATCGAATTCTACTCGCCGTGCGATCTCCTTCTCTCGTTTGAAAATAGCCAACGGCACCTGAATAAAAAATATCGGTGATTCGAATCGCGATCGAATTATGAATCACAAACAAGATCGCATTTTATGATCATTTGAAATACCTTTAGATGATAATATGCCACCAGCATAGCGAGCGAAACGATAGAATGAAGAAGAGCCAATAGTCTCATTACGTGAGCCATGTAGTAATAATCCTCTGCCACTTCCACGAATTCGTTGTCGTCTTCTTCCTCTTCGGAATCGTTTTCGCCGCTACCACTACTCATTTCCATACCACTACCTCCTATTCCAGACGGGCCTTCGCCTGATATTTCCGCCAACAAATCCGCCATTTGTCCACTACCTTCCTCATCTGAGTCTTCGGTTAAAGATGACACCTGAAGTAAAGGCAACGAACAAAAGTGACGATACGTAATTTTTCGATGTGTGTGTGAGATTTTATATAGATTCTTGAATTGTAATAATTTTATTCAAGACAAAATGTGCAAACAAATTGCGAAGTTTTGCAAAACCTTGTAGAAAAGCAGCATGAAATTGATGCAGAAAGCGAGAACCAGCGCGACGTATTTCAAATTGTAGAAATTTCTGGCCAAGAAAGATACCACCCGATGACTGTATTCGGAAAGATCGATACTAGGTCCCGTGGAAGGTTCGGCCGTGGTTTCTTGTTTCGCTTCAGCTTCAACCGCCGCCATGGCGGCTTGTTGAGCTGCAGCGGCTTCAGCTGCCGCGGCGGCTTGCGCTCGGGCTTGTTCTCCGCTGCAAGAATATTATAATGAAAGATTTATTTTTAATTAGCAAAACTGAGGAAACATACACTTCTCAATTTTGACACTGTAATTATATTCTATTATTACGTGCTTTTAAAATTTCTTGTGCTCTATTAAAAAAATTCGAGCTTAAAATTTATTACGTATCGGTTTTATCCGCATCGCTGTATAAACTTACCCGAGTAAATCGGCCAAAGTGACTGGTGCCTCGCTCTCTCCTCCCTCAGCTCTCGCTCCGTCTTCTCCAGTACCTTCCTCGGGTGTACTCTCACCAGTTTCTTCGATACTAGACTGAGGCGTAGAAGTACTTGATTCATGCGGCGCTATCTTTATCTGTCCTCCTTCTTCTTTTGTTATATCCATTCCGAACGCTTGCACCTACACGAGAGTTTTTGTGTTTTAGAGAATGTATAGTAAACTCGATAATTTATATATAAAATTATCGAGAAAATCGTACCTGTAAGTTCGATTCATCTGGTGTCGGTGGCAAAGCGGGCAAATGTCTGAATGGTTTCTCTTCCTCTTCTTTGACGACTATAGGCTCCTCGAGATGTGGTCCTCTCATTAGTGTCAACAAAAGTTTCATAAAGTATTTGATCACGCAACCAACGCCAAAACCAGAATAGTAAAACGCGTAGAAGATCATTTTGAAGAAACCGATAAAGAGCTCCGGAATCGTCATCTGCTGCATTTCGGCAATTTTGTTTTTTATATTGGTCGGTGAGAACAGATAGAAGAAGTAATACACGCCATCCTTGAAGGCCTGTATGCTACGTCTAATCGGATCTTTCCTTTCCTCATCGTCTTCGGTCATATACGTGTACGAAGATTCTCTCGCTTTGCCAATTCCACTGCTCTCCTCGACGGTCATTAACGCGCTCGCGTGTTGCATCTCAAAAATAGCATCCTCGCAGAAGTTAATGAACGTTTCCAATTTTTCCTTCTCGCCAGCCTCGACCACCGTGTTGTAGAAGTAAGTTCTTTTCGATTCTTTGATCTGCGGCTTCTCCCACTGCTCGATATTTGACTCTTTGATCTCGAAATACACGCGCTCGATCTTCTTGTTGCCGCCGAGAATCTCGATCCTACCCAGAAATGGTTCGAAGTAATTGAGAACGGAACCAGCTGTTTCAAGAAATTTGGCTAATCTAGGCTCGTTAGGCATATGCTCGGACAGATTGGTGAGCAATACAGCCAGATTGAAACCGATTTCCTTCGACGGTTCGTGAAAGCGATCCATGAAGGCGACGTAATCTATTTTCCCGTCGTGATTTGTTTCGCAACAGGCCAGAAGAAAATCGATTTCCTCGCTGAAAACATTTCAAAAACACACAAGATATAGATATCCACATATGCGATTGATTTGATTGCAAGAAAAAAAAAGAAGAATTTTGTGAACATACTTGGTGTAACTCTTTTGTTGTTCCATTTTCTCTTTGAAATCCTTGGGATACACCCATCCGTCGTTGTTGAGATCGACTTCCAAGAAACTCGGAGATGATACGAGATCCTTCAACTTCAAGAACATATCGAAATACTTCAAGATTAATTCCACGTTGCTAGCTGACTCGACCAGAGTGTCAACCATCTGCTTTCCGATAGTTCCGTTCACAACGTTACCTGTGACAAACGTGAATATATTAAATTGTTCCGTTAATTTCTCTGAATGGAATTTAAGTAGAAAACTCTCATACCTTCAAGCATAGAAAGCATCATGGTAATCATGTCCTTCTGCAAGTTCAGCAACTCCTTCAAAAGATCCACTTGACTAGAATGCTTTGACAGCTTGTCTTGCATGTGAGAGAATAAGAAAAGGAAACCTCCGACCGCGTCCCACAATCTCGAGTGTGCTAACGCCTGTTGATTTTGCGCGCACGGACCCTGAATAACTTCAGTGAGAGTGTTGAAAACTTGACTGGCGACGCCAATAGCTTTGAAGAAGTTGGCCTTGCCGGCGGGATCGATGAGTTCTTTGCTCGAGTAATGCCAGTAAAAGTCCATGATGGATTCCTGCAGTCGCAACAGGTAATCGACGGTGCAGATAACGACGTTCACCGTCGTCGTGTTGCCAGCCTGCGTTCTGAGATAATTCTGCCAATCTGTTGCGAAGAAAATAAAAGAAAATTACAAGATACAAAATAAATATCACTCGATTTGATTTATTTTTTGCAAAAGAAAATGATTGACTGCTCACCGAGATTGTGACCTTCACAAGTCAACTGAATGAAACGGAACAAGGCGCAGGTGAATTCAGCATCGTGCATATTTTTCTCACCAGCCGCACCCTCGGATCCGACACCCAGACCCTCAGCCTTCGTGTTCCTCTCGAAAGCGTCCAAATCCAAGACGCTGCAAGAATTCATCAGACCCGCGATCGACGTGAAGAAGCCGACATCCTTCTTTTCCTTCAGATGATTCAACATTCCTCGCTGGATCTCAATATTGCCGCCGCGCAAAATCGAGATTCCAAGCTCCAAAGTCTTCATCACCATCTCGCTGGGAACGCCCTTGCACGCTGATATGTGCAGGAGAACCATCTCCGCCACTCCGCGATTCGCTAGACGAGCTTGATGGAACAGCAGTTTCTGCTTTTCCATTTCTTGCTCCTGCGTCACACACGCAAACGTATAAATGAACACAAATACACATGTGTCATAAAAATAATATAAAGTATATAGAGAATTACACAGAAGAACGTGTGTATAAATTTTACAAAAGAACATACAACACGATTGCACGTGGAAATATTGAATTGTATCGATTGCGACAGTGTATTGCGATAATTATTTGCACGCACACACTCGAAAGTAAATTTAAATTTTAAAATATACGGTTTTGTCACGTGCGGGTAGGTACATATAACAAAATATGTACGCAATATATCTTACCATTAGTTTATGCATAGTCCTCTTGAGAGTCACGTAAAAACACACAGAACGTAAAGTTTATTTTATATTTATGTTAGCGAGATAAGTCGATGAAAAAGGAGAAAACGATCGCAACAGCCTACAATGTTTCGCTTGTGAATGATTTTTCTGTTTTTTTTTTTTTTTCATATTGCTTGACTTTGATAAATAGGACAATGTACAATTCAACAAATGTCGAGAGATGTGACTAATATTTTGGGCTTGCGAGCGTATACATTAAGCGGATGGATTGTCGCACTAACTACTTATTCTTACCATAAGTAGCTTATGCGCCGGCTTCTAGTAAGTTAGAAAAAGATGGGAATTCGTTAATATATACGTTAGACAGGCTGTGAGAATTCGAAAAATTCCATTTTCTCACTCAAAGTAGTTTTTAATTCACGAGATCGAAGATGCTTACATGGATCGAAGCTCCGCCTTCCTCCTCACCGCCCCCCTCTTCCTCGCCCTCTTCCTCTTCCTCTCCGCAAGATTTCGAAATGATCTGAGCGTAACTCATGTAAAGCGGATCCTCTTGAAGCGCGCCCGATCGTTCGGTCATGGCACCGCGACAAAACGTTGTTACCAATTGTGTCAGTGGATCCGGCTTGCCTTCATCCTCGGCCTTGTCCATCTTCTTCAATTCGGCATCTTCGAACGATTGCTGAAAAATTAAGATACAAATAGTTTTTTTTTTTTTTTTTAATTTAAGATTCTAGTATAAAATTACACACATAACTTTTTTTTCAACTTGAATCGCGGGAAAAATAAATTGATTACCGTGAGATCTTCGATCATAACTTCTTGACCCACGTTTTCATCCTGTAGCCACAACTCGTAATATGTTCGCGCGAAAATGTTTATTGCTCTGTGCCTATCGAAACAGAGGGAAGGGATTTCTTGTTAGAAAAAATTACGATCAAACTTTTGTTTTTTCAATAATAATTAAATTTTAATCCGCATTAATCGTACCTTCTTAATTTATACAGAGGCTCACTACGCAAACATGCAATCGCTGCTCTTTTTCTGGCAGCACACAACACGCGTTTCCATCCATCTCGTGATGGTGGCGGCTTTGTCGCCTGTTAGCGTGCACACAAATAGCAAGCGCACTCATTAAACCATCAAACCATCAATAGTTATTGTTATGAATCGTGTGTGGTGATATAAAAAATTAGTCTTGTATAGCGCTAAACACTGATTATTGCACTAAAATTCTCTTGTTATCTAAAAATTTCTCTCTTCTATCGACAAAAATCTAATATCATTACGTACATTCTATGCGTATGTGTGTTTTGTACGTATGTATAGTGTAGCTAATTTTCTTATAACGTTTCGTCTACGCAAAATTCAAAAACACACTTCGACAACACTCAATTTGTGACTCAAATGATTTTCTTTCTCTCTCTCTCTCTCTTTCTCTCTCACTCTGATGACGATGTTAAAAAAAGTAAACGATGATACACGACGACATTGCACAATTAAAAGATCAACTGAAGCACAAACAATAATCAAATCAGCAAAAAAAAAAAAAAGGATACCTGGGCAGGGAATGTAGGGAAGTTTGACGAAAGCAAGCGATTACCGCTCGTTTACGTTGGATCGACACCACGGATCTGTATTGACTCTTGCTCTGCTGTTGTGGATGATCTATCTACTCGAGAACATAAAAAATTACGTAGAATGAATAATGAATGTCTGAACGCGATCGTTTCAAGCAAAAAGAAAATGACGACGATTTCCTCACTCTCTTTCATTCCTCGATGATCGGAAAAATGTATCGATACAAATTAAAGTGACATTACAGAAACCTGAAGATTATTCTTCTCTCTGAATAATCGAATATCGAAGAATTAAAAAATATATATATATATGTACACGCGTACACACACTCACGCGACTTTGTCACGCGACAAGACTAACCATGTGTAAGCCGTACAGGACTTTGGCCATGTCGGTGATTCTGGCAACCACATCCTCCAGTTGTTGAGCCTTGACAGGTTCCATCGCGTCCTTTTTCTGACCGAGTTTCGAGTACAGATAATGCTGCCAAGACATCTCGTCGGCAGGATCGATCTTATCCGGGAGCGTTAATTGAGTTTTAGCGAATTCCGCGATTTCGTATTCCGGCATCTTCTTTAAAAATCTATCTTTGCAATGTTGCACCAATTCCTGTTCGCGACCGGCGAACAGATTCAAGCCGACAGGCAGCAATCGCTTCAGGCAAGCAACCATCAGAGAAGCTTGCACTTCCTTGTCCTTGTCTCTCTTCTTGTCGCGGTGCTTCTTCTTTTTCTGAAATGGATATTTAGTCGGTGGTTTTAGTTGTTGTTGTCGTTCACAAGATTGCATTTTAGGGAAGAAAGTCCTTCACACGTGGACGGATTGTCTGAATGTCAAATATATGATTATTTATAGTCGGATAATAATTTGTCCAGGATGTGCAGGATTTTATTCTCAGTGTATTAATTCACAAAACGAGATTTTTATTATCAAATTATCGAAATATTGAACGAACCTTGCCACCTCCGGAAGGTGCGGTACCATCGGACACCGTAGCGGGTCTTCTGGTCGCGGTAGGCATGATGAGCACCATGTTGTCGATCTCGTTCGCGGATATAAAGTTTTGCTCTTCGCGCAAGAAGTACTGCGACTTGGACCAGATGTTAAATATGGCCGCTACGTGATTGTAAAGATCCTCCGCATCGGAAATGTTGTTTCTGAGCCAATGATTTCTCTGAAGATCGACGTATTTTATCAGCAGCGGATAGAACGAGTAAATATCGCGAACCAGTAACTGCCAGTCTTCTTGAATTTGCGCCTCGACCTGCGAGGTGTCGTCCGTCGAAGATTTAATAAAACCGCGAAGAGATTCTTCTTTGTGAAACATGGTGTCCGTTCGTTTTCTAACGCGCTCGGCAAGAGGTAGGAACGGGTCTTTCAGCAACTCCTCCGATGAGTTGATGATGATTTGCTGCGTGTAAGCAGCGATGCGTGTCATCCACGGTGCGTTCTCGTTGCCGATGTTCTTCTTGATCAGTTTCAGCACGTTCTTCAACAACTGATTCATGTGGTCGCTCGTGACCATACTGACGTAATTGCCTTCGCTTGGAGTCGCGTTGTCCGGTCCCTGCGCCCACCAGAAGGGCAAGTACGAGCAGAGCAGAGGAAGTATCACGTCGACCACGTGAGGCGCGTCGTTGTAAGTCTTCTCGGATTCGACGAATTGATCGACCTCGTTGAGAATAGTTTCCAGAGTCGGCATGCTGGACTCCATCTTCGTCATGATGTCCTGAGCTTCCAAAGAATGATCGGCGATTCGATTTAGAAGAGAAAACTGATTGTGCTTGTTCAAATGCGGCTCCAAAAAAGCCACTGGGAAGCAACTCGAAAAGGCGCCCAGACATGAACCCAGATTGGGCTTGTGTCGGTCGATCTCGGTCTTCAAGTACTTTCTATCATGCGTCAAAGTAGCGTCTGTTCCGAGAGTGTAGAGAGCCGCCAGCATTTTGTACGATGCTACTTGAATTTCGTCAACTGTCGGATAAAAATAAATTAAGTAATTCATTAATCGATCAATCAATTAATTAGAATATGATATTGACATAGATGTTCGCATTGAGCTCGATATTTGAAATACTTACGTAACAAATCGCTGCCGTATTCGCACGCAGCAAGATGATCGAACATTGCGGTGAGCACTGGCAGAACTACGCTATTGATGTACGATAGCGACGTGGAAGTTTTCAAATGGGTGCCTCGAAGATGACTGTATTTCCCTTCCTGGAGATTCAGAATTGTGTGGCCCAAATCGTCAGCGGTGTTGTTGAAGAACGTTAACATCGACGTTCTGATAAATTCCGGACAATTCTTCACGAGACTCTTCGCGTCAATGCCTTTTACGAGCACTTGCAAGCAACGAACCGTTATTCTCACATCCGCGCCGAAAGCAGCGAGTCTCGATCTCAATAGATTCGCCAACTTGCAGAAAAGAGAAGCCACCATCTCCTTCTCCTTCAAGGACGCCGCGCCGACGTTGTTCGTCGCGGTGGCGACGGCGATAAAGTAATTTCTATGAGTGCTGAAGTACTTCTCCATGAGCGGCAAAACTACTTTGCTGAAGAACTTGATGTCTCTTGTGGAGGTCTTGAAACTGTTTCTTCGACTAAACGTGTCGGAAGGTTTCAACAACTTCATGTTGATCGTCGCCTTGTCCAGATAAGCTATCAACTTCTCCAGCAACGAATAAGCGAATCGTAACTCCACCGAGGGAACAGCCCCGGCCACTTCTGTCTCGGTTCCACCGCGATTAGGCTTGTGAAGTTTGTAGCCTTGGTACTGCAAATACTTGAGAAACTCCTGCGATCGCTCGCGATCCTTACGTTTCTCTTTGTCGGTCAGCAGATCGTAAGGTACCAGCTGTGGATGAATGCCACCTCCTAGAAAAATTATCGGAGAATGTGATTTAAGATGAAATAAAAATTCGGAAAGATAAAATCATCGGAGCGCGCTGTCTCAGCGGTCTAAGGAGAGACTAACCGCAAGTCAAGAGTTCTTCCTTCTTCTTCTTTGCCCAGATATCGTGAGCGTTATCCGCCAGACGTTCAGCCATATTCTGCATTTCTCTGCTCAACGTCAGATTAGTCATGTCCACCGGATGAGGATTGTAATTAAACGGATTTGCGGAGTCGCCCTGTATAAAGGCACTGCATATTAGCGCGCGTTCTCTCTTTCTCTCTTTTGCAAGAAATATTTATTCTATATTTATTTTGTATTAAATATTTGTCCAATATCGATTTTTCTTACTTGACTCTTGGAAGACCTCCTCATAGAGCTTCGGTTGGTCGACGGGACATCGACCTCTGCGTGTTCCACGCTCCAACCAATCGCCAACAGAGCCTTCAAACTCTCTCTCACTGGTTCCTTGTATCGTTCTCGCTCGTAATCACTCAACATATGATACGGTTTTAATCTCGGATGGGTTTTATTCACGTCCGACCATTGCTCGCCGTAAGTCCATCCGTTTTCCAACTTACGACTGGCCCAAGCGTCGTGGTAATGCTCGGAGAACTTTTGCACAATTTGATTAAGATCGTTATTGAGCACCACACTGAAAAAAGATCGTAGCAAAATGTTGAAATATTCTATATGAGATCGCGGATTCAGAGATCTTATCTCTTAAAAAAATCTTTGAATTATCACCGATAAAATTTTATTATTCACACATAATTTATTCGCGTGTGTAGACACTTTCACAAATTCGACAATTATAATAATAAAAAAATAACCTGGACGTGTTGATCGGTTGTGGATTGTAAGGTCCGTCGGGCGATTGCGTAGAGGCCGATTTGCTGCCGTACCATTCGTCGTCGTAATTTTTCGACAAAGAATAATCCGGCGGTAAAGCGCAACCGATAGCCGTTAGGCAAGGCAGAGCTTTTCCGAACAGTTCCGGATCGTAATCCATTTTCGACAAAGAATCGAATATATTGCTGAACAAAACCATCGTCAGACGTTTCTCTTCATCGCTCGATGCGCCGTACGTACTTTGACCGCCAGTTGAACCGTAATATTTACCACAACGATCGTAGTGTAGAGTTAATAACTAAAAATAAAAATAAAAAACCTTTATCACAGTAGAGAGACCCGAGAAAAAATCCTGCATATGTGGACAAATTCGAATATTTGCTTATAGATATTGGAAACAATATTTAAGAACAATATTAGAACGATATTTAATTATAAAAATTAAACAATAAGTAATAATTATAATCTAAAACTTAAAATAAACCTTAAAGTTATAATCCACCGGTAAAAATGGTTTGTAAAATTAAAAATCAATATTTAATTTTACCAGTTTGTGCACATATGAAGAACTTTTTCTCTTCTGAGAAGTGAAATCGATATTAACAAGCGCGTTTACTATTGCGATTATTAGACAACTTTTACTACGCAGCATAGAAGACAAGAATAAATAAAATAAACACTTCATCAAATTATTAACGTACTCTAAGAGCAACGGTAGTATATTCCGACAATTTGGACACATCGACGGTCAGCTTTCTCAGCAATTTCAACAACATGCTCGGTTGCATTTGGCTGCAAGAATACAATTCGATTTTTTTTAAACAAGAAAATAGAATTAAAAAAAAGTAGAAATTAAAAAAATTCTTCTCTAGGTTTTACCTGGTCAATGCGACGAGGAAGTCTGAAACAGCTTCACGCTGTCCCTTCGTCAGCATTCGATTCTTACTCAGCCGATAGACCGTATGTAACGTAGCGTCGAGTAAACTTGCGTAATTGTCAGCCTCGTTGTAAAACTTGGAATGTTTGATCAGCAAAGGCAGAATGCTATTTCCAATATATCGGTTCATGGCGAGCGCCATGTCGGATTCGTAGCCATCGTTCTGTGAAATTCAATCGAAAGATAAGACAAAAGAAAAGTTGAAGTGTTCAGTTAGAATTGAGAGATGTCACTGCAAAATCAGCAAATTCCACTTGTGTGTAATTTTAGGAGATGAAAAATATAATTTTAAGAAAAAAAACTGTTGAAATTGTTTCAACTGCGGTAACTATCACATACGTTAATCGCAGTATAGATTAAGCAGTAAATTATGCGGAGAATATAACAATCCAATAATATTGAAAAGTAGAAATTGATCGCATCTGCAGCGACATTCCTCAATTTAACACTTTTTCATCTCATTTTACAATAAGATCTTTGATCCTTACTCTGTCGAGCATAGTAGCAGCGCGAAGGTCTGGAAGAAAAGCTTCTTCCAGGATCTTGTAGAACAATTCTTGCGTTTCGATGCCATAAACGCGTTCGAGAAACAGTACTACGCTTTGCTTGTGTCCTGGTATCAAACCAGACGGTGTGTCACTTTTCGGTCTTTCCTCGCCAGCGGCGGGATTGAGCAATGTGAATCGTAAGGACAGTACACCTTGAAGATCGTCGAGAGGTACTAACGACCTCAAAATCGCTCGAGCTCGAAGTGATTCGTTCTTTCCTGAAACAATAATGTGGCTTCAGACACGATGTTTCGATGCTGAATTAAATTAAATCAAAACAAAATTTCTTCGTTTTTTTTATTACCAACGGACTCTGTAGCTATCATCTCTGTTGGTCATTGAGAAAGGAATAAACGTTGTTATTAGATATTTGATTGCACTTTGCGTGTAATGAAATTTTGTCATTGCGTGTCGCAATAACGTGGCTCTTATTTCCTCTTGGTGAATGTTTTTTTGAATGATTTTTGCAATTGCTAAAAAATAATCTGTAAAAAAGTTCAGCCCGAATAAGAGGAAAAGAAGCCCCTAGGCCTTTAAAAAATTAAAAAACTTATCTTTAAATGCATAATAAATCGATATTATGTGATTATCTTCCACCTTATCGATTCTATCGAAAAACACGTTAAACAAAAGTTGTAAATCTGAGTCAGATGTACATTTAATCAATGCTTTTTGCGGCACTCTCTAGGATGATTCCACAGATTATTTTTTTGACAGATGGATCCATAGAAGCTGCCGCGAAAAAAATTCAAAAGTCGGAAATAAGAGCCACTTTAGTGTCGCAATTAATGAGCGAACGTGAATTGAAGGTGCTAAGTACAAGAATTAAGAAATTCTAGAAGAGTTGTTGAATGTTTTAATTCGATTATTTGCAAGTAATTAATGCAAAAATCATTTACTCGAGAGATGTCAGTAAAATGAGAACGTAATGAAATTGTTGTTTTGAATTATGAAGTAATGAAAATGCGAATGTTTAATTCCCTATTGAGTTTGTGTGTTACCTTGCTCTATGACGGAAGAATCCGGAGCGCATCGACCTAACAAATCGACGAGTGTGCAATAAAAATTTAAAATCGCCGCGCCCGTGTCTATGTAGTCCTCGTCGTCATCCGACTCTGGAAGTGGATGCTCGAATTGTAGCATGCCTTCGGTTTCGTCATGTACCTGTGCAAGATACTAAGTTGATATCGTATTAATAAAATATATCAGATACATGCGCATGCGGAAAAAAGAATTTCAAAACAAAAAGAAAGGATCAGGTGAATTCCACAAATAAGAAAATATCAATTTATATTAATTTAATTAAAGTACGATGAGAGTACTGATAATATTTTTGTACTGTGTTTGAAACAGCAGTTCGGAATATACTGCTTGAGAAAATATTGTTCGATTATAATTCCTTACTTTGCAATCAATTAAATAAAAAAAAGTCAAATCTCTTGAAGTCTCAACATGACTTACTTTTCTTCTGTCGGCAATACGTTCAGACATTTTATTAGCGTCTATGATAGCTCTCAAGAGACCTTCACCTTCACCCCGAAGAGCTGGACCTAAGCATTCTGGTCTTCTAATTAGCAAACGAATAACCAAATTGGCATTTTCCTCCACACTTTCACCTAGAATGACGTAATATTAAAAATATTAAAAATATTAAAAATAAATAGAAATTATTTAATATTAAACTGACACACAAGAAAATATATGTATAACAAATATATATACATATATTTAATATTAGTTTGAGATGAAAGAGGGAATTAAAGGATAAAAAATTTACCATTGACCCACACGCAGAATCTCAAAAAATCGAGATATCGTTCACCCTCGACAGGATCCCAACCCAAGTCAGGATAGCCTTTTTCCACCAATTCCGAGTTAGACTGCAAACCGCATCGCGACAGATAAATAGCGATCTTCTCCAAATAATGTTCTCTCAAGGCTAGAGCCAATTCGGTGTTTTCCATCAGCGAGGAATAAGCCACGTCCAGAGGCGTGGATCCTCGCAGCGACGGTCTGGCCAGTAGAATATTGCTGTTCTCCAGCAAGAAATCAAAGTGATCGAACATTGCTTTCTGATTCTGCCTAGATGTGCGACAGAAGTAACAGAGAAATCTGCAGCAGGCTACAACCATCTCGTGAGACGTGTCTTTCTCCTTCGAGACCGCTTCTCCCTCGGCTGCCTGAGCTTGAGTCTGGGCATCTGATTGCGCCTGGGCGCGTCTTCCAAGTGTGTTCATCATAATGGCCATCACATTTTCGTGAACTCTCAGAACTCTAATAAGATCGGGATGTTGGAAGAAGGTATGATTGTTCACCAACTTCCACAATCTCTCTCGGACCAATTCCTCTTCTTCCTGCGACATCTGCACCGGTAGCAAGGCGCGAATTTGACTCAACCCGATCCACATTAACGCGACATCATCCTTGGTCTTGTTGTTGACGACGTAAGTTTTCTCCAAAGCTCTGATCAATTCGCCGACATTATCGTACTGTCTAACCAATAAGCTAAACATTTCCCGTACGAGTTTTGATGTCTCGATTTGAGACTCTTCGGCCCAGCATACAATAGTCGATATCAGCACTTTGCGGAAAACCTCTAAATTACAAAACAACTTTAAGTCTTACCTATTAATATCTACTAATTAGAAAATGTATAAAGTAAACTGAAGCAAGAACTCACCTTCCGGTGTCTTCTTCGTGGGTTCAGGTTCAGGTTTCGGTTCTTCTTCGAGCTCTTTGACGGCGTTGATAAAGTTGAAGAGCCGCTTCATAGCACCGGGTTTCTGAACCTCTTCGGGTAACTCGTTAGCAGCATTGTCTGCTTCTTGAAGAGCCGTCAGAGACACGTAGGACATCAGCTCGCCGTGGAACTCGTTCATTTTTACGATCAAATCTTCTCCGCAAGGAATATTCTCTGGATCTTCCTCGCAGTCGAAATTCTTGAAGCTCAGAATGGCGTTCATCTGCTCCCGCGGAGGACATCTGAATTCTCTAGTCTTCTTGGCAGCGATGGCCGACGGTAAATCCGACTGCTTGATCTCGATGTAACGTCGTAACTGATCGGCCTGCAAGTCCCCGACAAAATCGGAAGCGAAGGCGATGATAGATTCAACGCGATGACGCAACTGAATGTCGTTCAAATGATGAAGCAGATAGCACATTTGTAGTTTGGCTCCCTCAGCCATTTTCATGTGTAACAAGCCTTTCCGATGCTCGTCTTTCCCTTCTACAACAATGTAAAAAAACACCGTATTACAAATATACATGTAATTATATTATATAAAAAAACACGAAGAAAAGAGAGAAATTATATTATTATACGTTTTATATCGATATCACTCGATTGGATCAAGAAATTCTTCGATATTAACGTTTTAACAGTCTTTCTCACCTTTATCGAAAGTCGGATCCCAAGTTTCGGGATTTATCATGATGAGCAGCTTGGATATGTCCTCGTTTCTTAGCATGCCTACTAGGAGCAGCCTGTCTACCAACTTTAAGAGCGGTCTGTAAATGACGAGACATTTAACATCAAGAAACAATCGATCGTTAGATGAGCGCCGTAAGCGGTGCAAGCAGAAAATTAGAAGTTCCTGTTTCACCCCTTGCCCCACCATTTTATCGGAGTTGCGCGGGCCAAGATTGCCCGGTCAAATTGTGCATTGCTATTGTAATTCGTAATCTAAATGTGTGACAGTGCGTTAAAACAGAGCAAAAGAAGATTTAAAGAAGAAAGAAAGAGAGTAAAATAAAAATATGTTCGAAGATAAACGACGGTTGTCGTTCCAGTAGCATTGACGAAGAAGAAGAAGTTTTACATCAGCGGCAGCACACAGAGCAGCAGCCAGATTTATCGTTTTACATACAGAAAGAGATTCTCGTTGCTGCCTCCGATCGGATCTCGATTGTGCACTTGATTCACCTCGACGGCTTCGTTGAGTGCCATCATCACGTAATCACGCACAACGTCGAGCGGGAAATGCGGGCTGTACAGGCTCCGTATGTTCTCGATCGCTTGGTCGCTAGAAGGAACATCCCTTGATGGCGACTGATTAGTAGGGATCTCACATCTACGTGGGGGAAAGTTTTACCTACCTGATTTCCGTCATCTTCATCTGCGGCCGGATGGACTCGGTCTCCAAGTATCTGAGACTGTGCCTCATCTCGGAGTCCTCATAAAGATCCTTTAATTCCTGACCTAAAAAACAAAACGCACAAAAATTTTGTGAAAACATCGAGAGACATTTGTCGCAGATTCCATCTTCGAAAAATGTTATATCACGTACGGGAATAAGATCTTACCGAGCGGTATTATGTACTCGTTCTTGCACACTTCCATCGTCGTCGCATGTGACTCGAGATGCAAGGCGATGAGCAAATCGTAAAACCCTTGTCGCAGAGGTCCGGACATGTATTCGGATCGTATCGCGTACAACAATTGCTTTTGATCAACATGTTGACAGAGAGCGTGGGCCGCTCGGTAATTCGACTGATAGCACAGAGCTGCATACAATGTTAACGTGTGCGCGTGGAAACTGCATATATAAAACAAAAATAAAAGTTAAAAGACGACAGGAAATTTTTCAGAAGAAAAGAACATCTGTGCGAGAGAAATATAAACAAATCTACTAGCTCTTCTTGATTATGGATTTTTACCTGAGCAGCTTGTCCATTTCGATGAGCTCCAGGATATCGATGCATCTGTCCTCCTCGGGTATATGAAGAGCCAGCATCGAGATCGCGTCTTCGCACAGCATAGACCAGCCCCTGATGTCGGAAAGTTTCAGCGCGTGCACTTGAAGCGACTGATTGGGAACTCTGGCCCACTGATGCGGTTTCAAACACTGCACCTTCAGTCTGGGTGGAAATTGCGGTATCACGTGTCGTTCGGAATTCTGCAGCACGGCGGCCGAGAGCGGGAGCGTCGTCGAAGTTCTGCCGAGTTCGATCTGCAGAATCTCCTTGCTCGTGGCCTCGACGAAGATCGCCGGGAACAGCTTCGTATCCGGCTCCATCTTGAACTTGTGACTTGTTTCCTTCCCCTCGCAAGTAAATGACACCCAGCCTGTGGCGATGTCCACAAAGCACCCGACGAACATACCTTGAGACGCGCCCTTGCCCGACGCATCCTGCGTGACTTCGTTGTACAATTCGTCCGCTCGAACCATGTAACAACTTTGTCTGTCGACTCTGTAATGTTGCGACGTCGTTGTTCTTTGTTCTTTTCGTCTTTTACATTCGTTCTCTTAACGCTAGAACAACCAGGGTTGAATGTACATCTAGTTTTATCACGTCCGTCAATTTGATGTAAAAAAACGTTTGATTCGCTATTTTCGTCATTACTTTTAATTTTTTAAGTAATTAATTAATTAAGAAAGATTTTAGCTACAGAGAACTTTAATATTTCACGCTTGTGTTTTCATTGTTAAAGTAAATCTATTCAGAACATTTCTGTAATTTGAAGTAAGAAATCTGGAATCCCCGTCATTTTGACAGGTTTGATTGTTCTAGCGTTGATACATAAATTACACGATGAAAACATATTTAAACGTACTGTTCCATGAGACGATCGTATTCGTCGATGATGGCGACCGAAGATTTTCTCACGCGGGACAAATTAAAGTCCTTCGTATGCAAATGATACTGCGACGTAACCCAGCCGACGTAAACGTGAGTCGGGTCCTGGCCAGGAAATATCCTCACGCCGTAGAAATATTCGTTCATCAGTTTCAAGCACTCGGCATCGAAAATTTCATTACCGATCGCTTCGACGCCACTTCCGGTTAAAACGGACATTGCTTTGGGCATATTGCGCTCGGGTATTTGAGGTGGCACTACTTTCAAATCCGTCTACAAGAGAGAAAAGAGAGAGAAATATGTATGATTATTTCATGAAATCTTTGCAATACCATTGCGTATGTACGCAAATTTGATCGAGTTCGTGAAAATTAATTTACAAAGTTTTCACAAAGTGTTTGTCAAAATATAAGAAGAAATCTTTTAAAAATATTTTTTTATACGAATATTTATTGTGTATAATATATGTGCACTTACAGTTGAAACACGAACTTGAGGAGTTTTGGCACTTTTGCCGCCTAACATACTTTTATCCGAAATATCCGAGCGAACTGGCGGTTCAGGTGTTTTTGCTTTCGCTTCCGGCGACTTCGTTTTTCGGGAGAAAAATCTGCGAATGACAAAAGCCAATTAACTGATTAACTTGTCAATTAAAATCGTTAACTAACGAAGCATTACTGAATTACCACGTAGAAATAAAAAAGAGAAAATTAGGTTTAATTAATTTATCAAATATCATAAAAAGGAAAAGGAGAGAAGGTGTAAGGGCAGTTCTAACTAGTTCTGAGAATCGCTCTTAGATAAAAATTGAAATTTGTATGTTATATTTTATATATATGCGGAGATCAACTCACGGTACATCCTCCATTTCTTTGCTAAGCTTGCTAACAAAGTTAAGATATCGTAGTTGATTTGGTTTTTGCAATATTTACAGCATCATTAACAGCATTACCTCGATATTAACAAATAATAATAACAATAATATTTTTCAAAAAGCTTAAAAAAAGCTAACAGGTCGTAAAATCGGCTCGAATGACGTTTTTAATTGTGTATATTTTTTGTTTTTTGCCCCAGAGATAGCTTATGGCTTTTATCAAGAAAGTATCGATTTTTTCTTTTGTTATTAGCAAATTTTCAGACTAAAAGTTTCGCTAATATCGAGGTATGTAATGTGTCTTGTAATATAATTTGAGCTTACCGGAAAGGCGAGCGACCGCGTTTCTTCTTTTCGTCCTTTATATCGCCATTCATCTCACCGTATCCATTCATTTCAGCATCGCTAATAGCATTATCCAAATTGCGCGATCCGTAAAGGGAATTTTTTCTAGGTGGCCTGGCAGGTTTGCCTCTTTGCATAGGAAGTGGCGACTCCTTCATCATTTCGTCCACCTCGGCCGCATCTTCCGAGTAATTCCTTTGCAGTCCTGTTTTATTGCAAAACACACAGAGATAAAATAAATAACTAAATTGAATTTTTTGTGATTAACATTCAACACGTGAAATAAATCGTCAGTTGACGCTTTTTATCACCTTTGATATCGCTCATGCTGAATCCGGACTTCATGATCTGTTCCAAATGGGCCGACGGCGCGGCTTGCTGCGCTTGTTCAACTTGCTCAGCGAGAAGTCGATTTTGTCGCATTTTGATGTCTTGCCATCTTCGTAGCTTTTCACCTTCCGTTATGAAGGTAGACTGACAAATCACGGGTAACGACAATCGGAGAAATTCCCAGTTAGCCTTCTCCATGGTCTCAAATGTGTTGTGAGAAATTTTTAGACACGGAGGCGTGTCGGAACCGGCCGGTATTCTAGCCACGTCGATTCGCGTATCGGCCATGTCGTCGGTGTTTTCGAAAATAGGCTGATCTTTCGTGTACCAATACGTAACCGGACGATTCATGTTTCTACGATATACGATAATTTATTTATTATGTCTATGCGATATCGCGATATAAATTCTTCAATTGTAATTAAAGAAATTAACTCACACGCAGAACGGTTCGTAGCCTTCTTGCAAACCGCACATGGTGAAGAACTTTAGAGTGTTTACATCCTGACCGAATGTCAATTTTGCCTTTTGACCGACTCCAAGAGTGAACGCCGGTACGAATGAGTCTCCTTGCACGTCGGCGAAAGAAGTTTCACCGCCGAGTGCGTCCATAAGCAGTTCCCCATTCAGGGAGAAACCTGCACAAATCCCACATTTGTAGAAACGCGACGGGCTTAAATATTGAAAAGAGTCGAAACAAATAGTTGACAGGATGAGAAATAATACACAAAAACATGTAAGGAAAATGTATTTAAATAACAGGTAGAACAAAAATGACTATCTAGACAACTTTGTTGACTGATACTTCGTCTGATATTTGTTTCGACTTGCAAACAAAACGAAAAAATTCTACGTCAAGCAACTATATACATAAAGCGATACGTAATAACATATTACAAACAATAATTTATGAGTGCCAAATGTTACACGATAAATAATAATACAATTTTTTACTTACGATAATTTGTACAAATTATTGTAAGTAATTAAAAAACAATGAGAAATACACATTCGTACTAGAGTTTTTAACAAAAGATTTTCAAGCACTTCTCCTCTTTTTTTTCTAGTTGAAAATGAAAATTAAAAAAATATATATCGAAATATTTCCAATATCTAAAAGCATAAAATTACAGCGAAGCAAGTGCTGGAATAAAATCGACCAGGTGAATAGAGTCAGACAAGCTTCTATTTTTTTTTTTTGTATCTAATTGCATGGTTAGTTGAATGTTAAAACAAGGCAATAAAGCACTTCTGTATCTTGATTTTATTCATATGTGACCTATTAACATAAATTCAGATAATACGCATGCGAGCGGCGTCACTTGAAAAAGCTTGCTAACAATCAAATATAGATATTTATATATAACGGAATCACATAGCAATTATACATCTTTTACAATAACAAAAAATAAAATAAAATATTTATAATACTTAATTGGGATGTAAAGAAGAAAAATTATAATAACACATCGGATTTCATCTGGGAAATTTTGTTCGACTGTACGTTTTTAATATTCATGAAATGTGATATATTTCATGTCTACGATGACTGTACAATTTTATACTAGTAACTTGATGCAGGTATACAACGACTATGTGAAGATATTTTTATTCGGGAATTGTTTCTGAATTACACATGATCGATTGGAGCCACTCGGGTGTTAATGATTGTTAGTAGATGTGAATTATGGAGAAGCACCGTAGTCATAATCGTATACAGCAGAGTTTCCCGCTTCTCAAGTTCTTGAAGTGACTCTCACTTAAGATCATTGATTTTCACTTTTCAAGTTCTCTCCTCCCCTCGTGTTGTCTGTCTTTCATTACACTTGCAAATTGATCACGCGCAGAATGAATATTGTGATCAATATTCATAATCGAATCTTATATTTATAAGACCGTCTTAAGTTCCACTTTGGATGCTCTGTATCAATAAAACGGTTCACCGTCTTGAGATGAACTTAGAGACGCGTATCGAAATTATATTGAGAGTGAAAATCGAGAAGATGAATAATTGTTCCCGATCACTTGAGAAGTAGAGGAACTCTGCTCTGTAAACACTGAATAGAGTACTGGAAAAGACACGGGAAAAAACATTGGAAAGACGTGATTTTCGTTGATACTGCCGATGATAGAAACCAGAACTGCCTCTGGTTTTGCAGTTAAACCCAATAAGTTAAGATGACAGTGCGGCAAGATGAAATAATTTTTGTGCAACATTACAGAAAAAATGCATTAATTGTTTCCGTCACAACGGAGTTTTGCTTTTCGTGTAATCTTAAGCACATTGATGTTCATTTTCAAAGTGCTTGGCGCGAAAAGTGTGCTTGCCGAACTTTCGCAGATACAGAATGATTTTATAATATATGACACCACGTTTTTCTATTGAATGTCTGTTTTAATTTTAATTTTACTGTTTTTTTTTTATAGTGATATCTGATAAACCATGTAATTGTCTATTTTGCTTATTTCCATATTTCTATTTTATGCTGTTACTGTCATATATGTGCTATGGTGTGTCTTTCTATATCTCTACTGTAAACATTTTCGTAATGACAAAAAGATAAAATTAATATCTGCAACGTAAATCAAAACGCAAATATGGACAAGATTGTGTTAAAAATCTCAGAGGGTGCGGCGGGGTGTGTCTGTATCCAGTAATCTATCTTAAGATCTCAAATTATAGCTTGAAATGGCAGCTGAAGCGTTTCGCTTAAAAATTCCGTCTTACTAATCGTTCGGTCAATTAGATCCAGGAAAACACCGACAACGTCTCCGATTTGCCACTGTTTGCCGAACGTCTCGGCCGTGCCCGAGTAAACTTTTTCCTCCTTTAAAACAAAATATTCACTGGTTCAACACTTCTATATTCGTGGAGATTCGGAACGGATTCCGGTAATTGGAATACATTGGCCACGGCTCTGGGTCTCAGATATCTTCTTTAAAAAATTCGTTCTTGCTATTAATATAATTAATGTGTATATGTTTTCGTGCGAGATTACAATTTTTTTTTTTTTGCACAATTACACAAATGAAAAAATTTCGCGGATTATTATTTTGACATCGATGAGAGTCAAAGCCACACGTCGCCGAATGAAATTTCACCAGCGATTTTTATTCGTCTGGGACACAAAGGATGCAAGATATAAAACCAAATCAACACGAAAGAAACATATAGAGCGAGACAAAGACAACAATAGTGACGAGAAAACTCAGAAAAAGAAAAATGTGTATACAGTGGGGAGCATCTAAGACCGGCTTGTTCGGAAAATGGGACTCTTACTGATCGTTCGGTCTGCCACGTCAATGAAACATCCAACTATGTCGCCCACTTGATATTTGTGACCAAACGACTCGTGAGTTCCAGCATGTATTTTGGTCACCTGATATATTTACGTTTTTTTTTATAGATTATTCGTATTTCACAGATTACGAGCCACGTTATGTTAACACCATAAAAAAGTTATCAACATGTATAAGGTGAGCAGTGTCTCATGAGCTCCTAAAGTCTACATCAAATTCTTACCTTTTCGTGAGTCCATTAAATTCCAATCTTAAATATTTAGTCTTGTGTGTCAATACAGTAAAAAAATGTATAATATTGCGTGTACGTGTGTGCGATATCTTTAAATTGTTGCGCTTGTCTTTGTAATTTTTTAAATTCTATAATTAACAAATTTTAAATTATAAAAAATAACGAGACAATATCAATACTTACGTTATAACCGTCAAACGCCCACGTATTCTCGTCGCTACCCAGCATACTTCCCGGCATGCAATCAGCTTTCGCCCAACCAACGCGCATCGGTCCGGCTGTGAGAACTTCGAACTCGAAATACCATTTCCCGCTACTGACCGCGTAATGTTTCTCGACCCTGTAAGTCCTGAAGGATAATTGTCGTAACCTGCTGGCCTCCAAAAGCAATGCTACAAATATAAAAAAAAAAAATAAAAAACATTATTAATATATGCGTAAAAGTGAGATCCAAAATTCTCAACAATATCCTTAAATATCAAAATGCTTCGAATCGTTTCGATACAAAGCATCACTAAACATTAAATGTCAAGAAATTAAAAACAAATTAGAAAAATAATTAGATAATTAAACAAATCATAAATTTTAGTATTATTGCAAAAAATATAATTTTTAATTAAATGTATAAAACAAGTAAAATCATTGTCGACGATTTGTGTAAAAATAAGCGATGGGATCGTCTATTTATAACAGATATAACAAGAGTAAAATCATTATTTATATCGCTCACCCTCGTGCTGTTCTCCAGTGGGTGGATCAAGCATGTATCCATAAACTAATAATGTTCTGACAGTTTCGCTGGCTGTATCTCGATTAGCCTTTTTGATAGCGTCGTCGACCTTCGGATACGGCACTAAATGAGGACTTCTTCTCATTTCCGAATCTTCGTTCAAGCCGTACGTCCATCCTTGGCTGATCCTCTCCTTTGCCCAGAGATTATGCGTGTTCTCCGCGAGTTGATCAACGAGCTCCTCCATCTTGGGAGTTAACGTGATCGCGGACAGATCGAGTGGAGCTGGTTTGTATCCGCTGCTTTGCAAAAACGGCTCGTTCGGCAGCCGCAGAGTCTTTATTCTGGACGGTGGCTTGTCCATCGTGATGTAATAACCTAGGGCCAGGATGGTCTTCAGAGTCTGCACGGCCAGTTGAGTGTCGTAGCGTTTCTCCGCAGCCGGTAGTCGCTCGAATTGAACTATACAAGGATGTATTTTTCTAAGATCATCTCTGATCTCCCCGTAAATCCAACCAGCTTCGATCTTGTTCATTGCCCACATCTCGTGAATGTTCTCTGCCAGCTTGTCTCTGATCTGTTCGACGTAGGCGGGCAGATTGACCATAGAAGTGTCGACCGGGGCCGGAACAAAAGCGGTGTCGTCCTCTACCATCCAAGGACCTGCCAAGATCACTTTGTTCATGTTGCCGAAGTAGAAACACGGGTCCAGCGAAAGAATCTGCTGCGGCAGCAGACTCTCCACCAGCGGCGAGAATTCTTCCGGCGGATGAAATTTCAGTTTGCCGTGATCGCCGCCCAGTAAAAATCTACACGAGAGCTTAGACGAACAACTGATTGCGGGGAAGAACATGCCGTCTAGATTAAAGTTTCGAAAGGAACCCATGATGCGAGAACCGTTGAACGTGAACGTTATCACGGGCACCGTCAGATCCAAGGCGCAGCCGATCACGTCGCTTTTTCTGATAAAAGGTTCGGTAGCGTTCTGAACGACTTGAGTCTTTCTGCCACCTGTCCATAGATAAGCGCCGTCGAATCCGAACGAGTACAAGTCATCACCGACGCCGTTTCCACCCCATTTCTCGCCACCACCGGGATAAGGCATGTAGCTGTTCGCAAAATGTTTGTAAAATTAATCTCTTTTTTTCTCTTGACATTTCTCAAAAAAATTTAAAATTAAATTTTATTTACAGAAATGCCAAAAGAACGAATTCAACAAATTTAATAATTAGTTTTTTTCATTTCTATATTTCTAACACTTAAATATATAAAAACAGTTGTCTTTTAACGAAATTTACCCGGCAGTATTCGCCCAGCCGATCCTAAGATGCGGCATCATGTGAGTCGTCTGTTCGATGTGATCTACGGTTACTTCGAAGTACCACTTTTGATAAAGAGCGGAACCCTCCACTCTGCCAACAAATATATTTGGTCTAACGCTAGCCACGTGGTCTACCAATTGCGTCTGGAGAAGTAGATTTTTCCCAGGCAGCAAAAAGTCGCAAATATTATTCTGCGAAGAACGCACCGCGACGCCATTACCGACGCATAATGAACATAAAACGTCCAGAACCTTTGGATCCCTGCCGTGTTTCTCGAGCAGAGAGATTATCACTTTTATGTGCTCGTCCTGAAAAAGAGAATTTAAATTTCTGCAATTTCACTGTATTAAGACTTTTACATTCAGACAAAAGACATCATCGTTTGCCTCGACTATTGATTAATTTCTATTGGAAAGAATATGATATATACCCTCATCATATTCAAGGCTTCCGGCGAATCAATTAAAACGCAATGAAGCACATCCAACATTCCAGTTCCCTCGCTGGAAGCCTGTGAACCCAGTCGGCTGAACAGCCAATTGAGACGATTGCTGTTAGCGAATTGAGCACAGTTGGTGTGATTGCCTTTGATAATGGCCGCTAGAAGTTGGTACAGATATCCGGATATCTGATCCCAGGCCTGGCCGCTCTCGTCGCCGGAAAGAGCGACGAGAAATCCTTGCGAGGTGATCACGTTAATTTTGTCGATAGCTTCAAGAATAAGATTCAATATACCCTCTTCTTGAAACAGATCCTGACGATTTCTCAGAGCTCGGAATTTGTTCTGCTTCTCTTCGTGTTCTAGAGAAATTTGTTAATAACGATTCGCATTTTCGAAATCGAAACATTCTCAAATTCTTCTCAAAAAGTTTTCATATCTAATTTTTTTCCTACCCATGTCGTCTTCGGGTTGAGCGAAGTAATTGATCAAGTCCTCGAGGCACATTACCATCTCATTGAGATTTACGTTTTGAAAAAACATGGACGCTCTTCTGTCCACCTGCAGCGTTTCTAGGCCTCTAAAAGACGTTCAATATTTTTAGCTTTATTCAGTTTTTTTAAAATCTGTATATATTTTTCTTTGAATCGTTACGTGTTATATTTCTAATTTAATTGTTTTAATAACTTTGCACAATACATTTCTCAATTACTTACGTGATAAACTGTGTAAACAAACTGCTGCACTTTCTGATGACTCGAGCGGTGCGAGATTCTTCTTCCTGAGACCTGGAGAAATCCAGACCGTCGTCCATCTTACCTTCTTCATGAAGTACCGCTTGTTTTTCTTCGACTTTTCCGACGCCTTTCTTCTTTGTCTCGTACGACTAAGAAAATAAAAATCACGTAAATAATTATTACAACATTTAGCGTGAGAGAATTATTTCGGTTTAAATAAATTTAATCATTAATTAGATTTTTAATTAAATTTAAACTGAAACAATTCTCTCAATTGAAATATATTAAATATTTTCTTGAAATTTATTTCTGTGGTTTCGTACCTTATAAGACACCCAAAGACACGTGGTGGCATGTTGCATAATAACGGTGGAGTCACCGTACTTGATGATTGGCAGTCCAATGACTTCCAGATCTTTATCTTCGAGAACAATCTTTTGATCATCCTTTTCTTGTCGCAGCCAAAATGTCGAGGTTTCGATCGTCGCTGCGTTCCTTCGGAAAGAGATAATTGAGAATTTAGGAAATATATATTATCACACGAGTTTTTTTTTTTTTTTTTTATAAGGGTCACCATGACCCTTGAACTTTACTAAAAATAAATATGAACCTATCGACCAGATAGAGCTCGTTGTTCTCCTTCACGCCGAGATAACGTCCGGTCGTCAAATGTCTGATTCTCATAGGATGGAGCCAATTGATAAAGCCACCCGCCCATTTCGTCCTGGCGAGTTCTAACCTCCACAGTGATCTCGCCTGGCTCATCACGCTACCGCCTTCGTATATTACAAGACTGGAGAATAATAAACAAAATTTTTATAAGAAGGTATATACATGGTTTTCTTGATTTTTGAGGCTTTGGACCATTTTTTTAATTAATAATATAAATAACAATTAATATAAATAATCAATAACATGTACATTAATCTTTTTATATCCTCCAAGAAGTCTTGACTACACAATTAGAAGACAAACAATTACATACAATTATGAGAAACGTGATGAAAGCTTACTTTTGAGTGGGGTCTGGGCTCCAATTCGAAGGTATCGTTAAACACTCGTCGCCGCCGTGGAAGAACCTCAACACATCACCACCGAAGACGTAACCGACGTACTTCATTCTGCTGATACCCGTACCGTAAGGCTGTACCGACCAATGTGTCACATGGAATGATGCGTTGACCACCGACAAATCGTTTTCTTTCGTCGTATGCTGAAAAACAAAAAGCAGATTTCTGATGTATTTCTTAAATTCCGCGCAAATCATCTCTTCATCGAGTGGATTGTTCGACTTACCAAATATCGCTCGGTAGCGACGGACACCAGGATAAGATCGTCACCCACGCGCACCTTCTCACCTTCTGATCTCTGTTTGGAGGCTGGATGCACGGTCCACCAACATGCCTCACCTGCAAGAACAATATTATTTGAAGAAATAGTCAACACAAATTATGACATTCCGTCAGTGAAATACCTCTTGAGGACGTTTTCAGTGAAGCACAAGTTTTAATTTCAATTTTAATTTTTGTTTAATCTTAACTTTTTGGTGACTTTTGTGAGAACTTATATATGAAAAAGCTATATTTCTCAGTGAAAAGAGACAATAACAGCAATATAAAATTCGCGAATGGAGATATAATAGCGTTGCACCAACCTTGAGAATGTTGCTGCAGACCGACGTCGAAGGCTAACTTGTCGTTCGACGAACTCGTGGACAGGCACGCCAAATACTACAATAATAGAATCGTGCATACATGAATGCAAGTAATTGTAAAGTTTAATCAAACGTATATTACAGTAGCGTATATTTTATGACAAGAAAAAAATGATGTATATACCATGTCGCTATTTAGATGTCGCAGTAATATGGCGTTACCGTACAACAAAGTTCTGTGGCCTGACCCGGTGCCCTTTCCCTGAAAGCAGGATTAGTCAAGACTTTTGCGCTAACTTCGGTAATCTTTAATATTTTTATTCTACATATATCTCTCGTGCGAGATATTTAATATCTCGCAAAATTAATACTTTCTTAAACAACTTCTACACAAGCGTACTGATAAGAGAAGGCCATAAATGCTGATATTACATCAAACTACAAAGCAAGAAGAAATTTGACTTTATATAACGTCGACAGTTAATATATTAAAAAGCCAAACGTAAGAAAAGAGTTATTGGCTCCAATGTATATGTGTAGTGTTAATAGTTGATTAATCAAAGGTTTTAGCATGATCGTTTTTCTTAATCGATCGATTATGGGTGAACAAATCTATCGTCAAACCAATCTAGAAAATTATAGAAAATCAATCTAGAAAATTTAGAAGAATGGTTTTCTTACTATTAGACTTGCAAACTTATTTTTCTAATCTATTAAATAAAATTTAAATTATCACAAATTATTAAAAAATTATATTAAAAGTGTGTGTTTATGATACGAAGAAGCAATCACGAGTCAAATGTGAAAACGTGATTTGATTTCTGTTCTAAAAGTTTGCACTGAATATGTACGAGATTATTGTACGTTAGACCGATGCAACTTGGAATCACGTTTGACTATATAGCGCTAAATACGGCGCTAAATAGAGAGACACGAGTATCATATTTCAAAGTTTGACTGAGGCCGCGATATAAACGGCTTAGTATCTTCACCCAAGCTCGATCGAATATATTATGACGTTCCAAACACACAGACAAGTGATCGTCGTTTTACCCAAGAATGGCGCTCCGCAGAAACACGATACGTAAATTATACTTACTAAACTGTCTTGCTGCTGCAAAGAGAAACATAACAGGCAATGAATCTCCTTCATCAATTATCGATCCGAATTTAGAGAAAAGAACAGAGAGAGAAAGAAAGAGAGAGAGAGAGAGAGAAAACGAAAATGTGTATAAATAAAAAAACGATATATGTACGCATGTATCGTTTGTCGAGATGGATGTCTCGGTTAAATTTTTAGATGATCTTTTTTATCTTTTGTCACGAGGCTAGTGTGTTTCGAGTGACAAAATCACAAGTGAAATTAAGAATAATAATAATCAAAAAGGAACTAAAACGTAGCTTCGGGAATTGTTTTATGTACGGCTATATGGATACATGCCACAATCATACGGACAAGGGGGTGGTGCAATGGCGGGGGGTTGCGTGCGAAAATGCATTGAAGATAAGCTATATTCCGACGTATCAGGAATTCTTTGAAAATTATTCGGCTGAAAAAAAAACTCGAACAGGCCTCCAAAAAGACCCAAAAGACATCTTCTCTCTCGAAAAACAACATCGAAAAATTCTCTACAATGACTTTTTCGACGTTTTTAAAAATGTCTTTTAGATAGTGTCGAAGGGTTGCTGTTTCACGTTTTGTATAAAAAGGCACGCGTTTTTATGGCCTACTCTTATGCAGATCTTGAGCACGTATACAAATATTTAAGATAACTATTTTTTTTACATTATGATTAATTTTTAGAAATGCGTGATAAGAACTTTTAATCACAAATTAGATGACACTATTCGTAATTAGCGGAATGCATCAGTTAATGCTCAACTACACACTATCGTTCGCGTGATCGAGAAGATCTTCTCTTAAGATAAGGGAATTACTACTTTGTTTTTTACGGCATGTCGAGTAGAATCTAACAAATATTTCCTGGAGCTACGGGAGTTTCGCTGGCATGGTTGAAGTCATACGAGAACCCCTTTGTACGAGTGTGTACGAGTTTAGGTAAAACAACTATATACGTTACCGTCTCGGAGCCAGCGGCGGTGACCAATTCCTGCAAGGCTCTCACCGAGAGAGCCTGCTCTATCACGAACACGCATTGCGACAGGTCCGGTGGTATATTCTGAAAAGATTAGCAATTAAAAACGTTCGACACAATGCGAGATAGCAAGGTGTCAGAAATTCGTCCGTGGAATTCGCTTTGTTCGTTACCTTGTCCGCGATATTTTCGAGGAAGCAGTGTCGATTGCCAAAACCTTCGGCTGCGAGACATACTCTCTCTCCTGTCGCGGTACAGGACAGACATACCATATCTTCCTGTAAATTTTCAATTACGTCTTCATATATTTTGAAAAAAAACAAAATAATAAAAAAATTCATTCTCTGATTAAATCTTTAGATTGTAATAATAAAAATTGTTTCAAATAGATTTTGTGCGAGGGAGAACCAAGGGAGAAAACTCGCCTAAAATTTTATTGCACATGAGACTTTTCAACTATCTTTACGTTACATTATTCATCTTGCATTATTACATAATTGCATCCTAAACTGGTAACTTTTGCAGTTGTAATACAATTTTATAATTTATCCTCTCTTTTCTCTCCTTTAAAATATTTCATAATGTTTTCTATTGATTCACACACACGGTTTTCTAAATTAACAAGAAGAATATTTCAGCGCGAATTTCCGCTCGTCACGTATTCTATGTCGCAGTGCCGCAATAGTGCGCAATATCGCCAAACGATTTTGCAATCTGCGCAACAGATGGTCCGCGGCAAGTTTCTAAGTTGCAGTTTGCATAATGAAATTCGTGGCCGACGGAAATAAGACTTTGCCGCTGAAATATCGGCTAACGTGGTTAATCGTCAATCTGTCGATTGTTTTGGAAAATGCACTCGTGTTTTTTTTTTTTCAATGAATTTTGCGAAATCGCATGAATTATGTTGTGAGCCGAACGACAGAATGCGGCCGTCGTGCCAAAACCAATTTGGACGACCTCAAAAATACACGAAGACCAAGTACATAAGTATGCCGATTTCGAGTGAGCTAATCTTTGGACACGCCACATAGCGTGGTGGGATATAGCATTTGTGTGCATCGCTTGTAATAATGTTATTTAACTCGTAATTTCGCGCTACAAGAAACTCATCGAGTGAGTCACCCGATGTGCGTTGCTCGACTTTAATTCTTATAGATGACAAATTCTCTTTCTCTTTACTCATGTGTTATTTATATAATAAACAGATTCAAAGATGTCGACTAAACTCGCTGTTTTATATATTTTAATCAACATATCTCAATTCTATTCAATGATTTACCACGTGTTTTACTTCAAAGAATCACTATATTACAAAAAGTCAAGTGTACGCACAACGTGTTAGTGTCCTTCAACTGAAAACTTTAAATAGAAGTATTGAAGATAAAGAGAGAGAGAGAGAGAAAAAAAAAAGAAAGTCAATTGCAATTCGTGAAAGTTGTGTGAACGACTATAGAAACTGAAACCGAGCAAAAAATTGTTTATCTCGTTATTTCTGTAAAACATCTGGATGAAAAAATTCCATTACTCGATCTATCTATTCCCTCTCTCTCTTTCTCTCTCTACACATCTATATATAAATTATGTGTGATGGGTTTGCCGATAATGTCACACTGTGGTCAACAATTTCTAAGCCTGGCTTTAATAGTGTGTGGAGCAAAATTAATTTACGATAACCGACACACGCAATCTCTCCCGAAAACACAATTTTGCACCTCAAGCCACACGAATTACCCTGAAAATCGCTAAATAACCAATCTTGTTGTTAAAAAAAAAGCAGAAATATAATCTTTGAACACGCACACTCTTTGAAAGGGGAGATTCTCCATTAGAGAGATAATGCGCGGCGGTATTTAATTCGAATTACGAGATGTAAAATATTGAGCTATTATTACACTAATAAAATAAAATACGCTACAACATATCATAATAAATAAGTAAATAATAAATAAGTAAATATATGTAAAACTTGCGATCTACAAAAAACATCTGCAAGCCTAACTCGGATTTTTGGAATATCTTCCAATTGCAACGTTAATTAGTGTTGTTAATTAGTACTGTTTATTCGCAATCAGGAATGTGACAACAACATAATCAAGACCATCATTCGATTATAGAGTTTAATTGAAATCGATGAGGGAGCTCGGATCGCAACGAAACTACCATTCGTACGAATAAAACGTTCGTTAGTGCACTAATTAGTGGTGTTTATTCGCAATCAAAAATGTGATAACAACGTAATCAAGGCGATCATTCGATTATAGAGTTTAATTTAAATCGACGACGGGGTTTGGATTGCATTTTGTGCGAACGAAATTACCATTTACGTACGAATAAAATTACTCAACTCGAAATTACTTTCCTCGAATGAGAAATAGTACACGAATTAAAAAACAATTTATACACGAATGTGTTTCTTTTGAATACATAGTTGACGCGGCGCGTGCGTGCGATACACGCGTTTTCTTCGCAAAAAGAAAACACACAGCTTTCCTGCTCAAGCGTTCGAAAATTAATATGCAACGAAGAAAGACGCATATATAATATAACTGAAAGGACGCATTAACATAACTTCCTGTCTCGGTTTAAACGGAATAACACGCGATTCCGTCATACGTGAGCTCGTACATTTTCGCCGGAGACACGCGAAGTACCGAAGGTTTCCGCTGGAAATTTGGCAAGAATGCTTGTGTAATCTTGTTCATCGAGATATAAATAAAGCGCAATCGAGCGATCTGGACGCGAGTGACCTTACGAGTCGCCAGCTTTGCCAGATTTTGATAATTATACGAAGACACTATATTCATTCACTACATTTCGCGAGTCTTCTTCACATTTCTTCGCGCGATTCGGGAAACTAGAGAGAAAATAGTATTTATGTTTTAAACACAATAAACAGAGCAGTGTCTCGCTAATATCTTTTCGATAATTTATTTACTGTGTTTTTTTCTAAATTTTCTGAAGTATCGATCGACTCTAATCCGACAAAAATAGAAAATCGAAGATAACTTAAGAATGTAATTGGATGTTCAGCGAGAACAAACGTGCGACGCGTACATTGATAATGAACCGGTGACTTCCGACGTCCGACAACCGATCGAAGCTACATATCACGGTGTAGGTCAAGGATAAACCTGCGTTTTACAAGCAGATAATCTCTATGTTTCTATCAAACTAGCAGATGCCATAAATCATCTTGACTGTTTGCACATATTGCACGTTGGATTCATTACTCGGAAAGCGAAATCCGAAACTTGTCGCTTGGAGTTTGTTTGACGGAAAAATAATATACATTTGATGAACAAAAACAGAGTAATATCGAAATTATGAAAATTCTTACACACGTCAGTCTTTTTCTTCTTTAATTTGTAAGAAGAAATTAATAATTCTTTATAACTCCGCAATTTTTTATCATAAATGTCAGTCATGTGTGCATATAAGTGTGTGTGTGGCAGAGTATTCAATAAATATAGAAAAATAAGCTTTGTGACGTCTCGTGGCATCACTGAGCTTGAAGAGGATTAAAAAGGATTAAAAAGTTGTTGATGTACAACGTGCTCTCGTGCGTGCATTATATATACCTGTCGTTTGTTGTTCAATATTTGCTGCATCCACACACACAAAGTATCATAATGAAGTAATTATAAATTTATCATTTTTTAATGTGCTATGAAAGTTACGCGATGCCATGATTGATTAAGACGAAATAGAAAGAGAGAGAAAGTTGAGCTCATCAAACATAAAAAAATGAATCAAAAATCAATATTTCTCTTCTTTAAGATATTCTTTAAAATAAATAAATATTTATTTTGAAGAAAAAAAAATATTGATTCTATGTCGATGATACATGGAGGAACGAGGGTCAGTCGGTCAGTTGGTCTTATTATACGAAACCAATGAATTGCAATGCTGACGTAATGAACGTAATCGATAGGCCTGCGTAATCGACTATTCTCGCGAGCGTGCGAAGTTAGAGAGATTGTAGTTCGTTAAACTTCAGATGTTTTCGTACGGACGAAATTTCTTTTCGACGCGAGGCAAATTATCAAGTGAAAAATTTTATCAGAGAAACGGAAAAAGATGGGCGATCAAAACATTTACGGAGGCGCGTCCGAGGGAGGCAGGTGAGCGACAGTCTACAAGTTCTGTTGTCCCGAACGCGTTCGTAATAATTTGTTCGCAGGGAAAGTAGCCTGTCAATTAAGCGCGTAATTCTTTATATGAAAATGACATTTCTCCCGACACTGTGCTCGACTGATTTCACACACGTGACACATTACCGCGACGCGAATCTCTCTATCAGAGATCCGTATACCTTGCACGCGATTTCTCCACATTGTTTCAGCAAGAAACACGAAAAAACTCGTTCAACACGGGGAAACTGACAGTCGTGTCGAAAACGAAATTGACGTTTGTTCAACGATACTCGATGTTCTTTCTTTTCTCACGTATTCCGTAGTCAGTAAATTTTCAGTAAACTGGCGGAACATTAATGTTGCCGCTCGCAAATTGCTGAGGTTTTCGAAGAAAAGTCGGAGAATTCGCGGGAATCGATAGTCGTTGATCGTTCGCTTCGATCTCTCTGTGTGCAACAGAGAAATCGTGTGAACGTATTCTTACTTAAGGTGTATATTACACCAACGAATGCATCTTGAGAGGAGAAAGAACTGCTTTTTTAAACGTCAACTGTAATTTACACAACTCTCGTGATCATAAAACACGCAACATGAGATACATCGGTCAAAAACTCTTCTCACAGGCACGTGGTTGAGGAAACGGGTAAAGAGTTAGGCGAGCCCATGGAGGAGGATGACGATGACAAGACACGAGAAGATCGTCGCAGACGAAGAGACGGGAGAAGAGGAGGGTGCGATTGCGTAACGAGGAAAAGAGGAGTTCGACGAAAGATTATTTCGCAGAATCCCTTTATTATCTTCTTTCTCGAGATGTACTACAGGACGCCCGACAAACATGTGACGGATGTCGCTCAGGAAGCCGGCAAGGCATGGCGCGCCTTGCCTATAGAAGATAAGAAGAAGTACATACTTCTGGCTGAACGGGAACGAAAACGACGAGGAAAATTACGTACTACGTGGGAACAGAGAAAAAAAGAATTAGAAGCGCGCTAGTATGTAAAAAAAAAAAAAACGCAGCTCTCGGACATCGTGTCAAATTTCTTGAAAAGAATCGGCAATTGCACACACATTGAAATGAGACACAAATATGTATTTATCAAAAAATCTGCGATTTAAACAGTAAAAAAAAATGATATCGGAAAGTTTCACAAAACGCGCGTATCACAAACTCGCCGAGACATTTTGGAATCGCGATTTAATTTCGCGGATTATAATTTTGTAGCGCATTTATTATGTACAACACAACTTTTTGGAATTTTTTTTAACGTCGAATTACGTGGTTTAAATGAGAATGCGAATATGAGAAACAATTGGTAAGAAACACAAAGAGAAGAGATAGGAAAAAATACACGCGAGTTGTTGTACAATTTGCGAGAGCAATCGGTAAAGTGTGTGAGAAATTCAGTACTTTTTAATCTGTACAGTTTTTAAATAATGTTTTAATTAAATTACTTTTGCTTTCATACGTGCTATTAAAAATATTTTTATTACAATTAGATCACACACATGGATCTGAAACGATCTTTGAACTGCAGAGGTCTGTTGACCAGACCTCAGAATAAACAATGATTATTTAGAACGCGCTTGCATTTGCCTGACTAAACATTTCGGATAATTGCGTGGAAATTTGATGGGAAAGCAAGCAATTTGAATATTGCGAACAAACATAGAGCTTGAACACACAAATGTATGTCGAACGCGGTGAGCAAAAGCACAAGGTTGTACCTTGACCGGCACAACATTTGATCCCCTGAAGTTTAAACGAGGTCAAGGCCGTGCCTTGAGAAGGAACTTTAAGTGCTTCCACATTTCGCTAAAAAAAAAAATTTCACACGGTTTTACTTTCCATAATGTTCTGCATAAATGTTTGCACGCGAGAGCGTTTGCAAAATAGAGCGAACTCCAATTGCACCTGCCATACATTCCTAAGGCTTATTTAATTTGATTAGCCAAAAAATAATCAATATTATTTTATTTGAGTTTTGCAAATATTAATTAATTTTATACTCGTGTAATTTGAGTTTCGCGTTTAATTATTTTTGACAAGAAAATGTTCTGTACATTATATACAAATATTTTCGAAATTTTTGATGATAGTCGGGAAATTAGAAATACTTAACGCTATATCGTAGCACCTGCGTCAATGCACCATACAGTTTGCCCGCCTCTTGAATAAAGTTTCACCGGCATTCATTCATTTTCACGCGAGCACATATTGCACCAACCGCAAACTAGGTATCTCACGTTTCAAAGCGCGCGCTTTTTCGTGCGCCACGTTCACAAACGTGTCAGTCCTGTATTAAATGATAACAATATTCGCCTACATTAATGTTTGTATTAAACTTTTCGAACTTCGCGAAATTACCGTCAAGAGCAAAGTTTTGCAACTTTAATTTATCGCAGATTTATTGGGGCGAAAATCGTGCCTCGCAATTATGTACATTTTACAAGTGGAATGGGACTTTAGTTTGTTGAATAGAATAGAGAGAATAATAATTCAGGAGAGAAAGAGAAAACAAATTAAATACAAAAGTGCGAGCAAGTTTTACTAAAGATATAAACTTTATACTGCAACTGACTTCTCTTTAGACAAATTTAACACAACAACCTATGGGTTTCTTATTGCAACTGTTTTAGCAGCTCTTAAAACAGTAAAAACCGCAACATCTTCTCAATATCCCTCATTTTTAATCTTTGCAATAGTCTCTTGTGTGCGCAAATGACATTCTGTTCTCTCCCACGCTTCCTAATAACAATAATCCGTCGTAGCGTTCTCCGTAGATTTTTAAAGCCGGCTTTTTGCTACGTAATCTCGGAGACAATCATAAGCTCGTCCATGACAAAGTGGAACTTACCGTGCGGAGGAATGATACGTCGTCCTGTTCGGAGCCACCCTCGCTATCGGCCATCCCGTCGGCACGTTTTCACGCGACGAGCCTCGTTTGTGTCACTTTGTGTGTACGCGCTCGTACGCACGTATGTACGCGCGAGTGCGTGTGTATGTCACTTGGTGTGCGAGGCACCCTTATCGATACTGAAGCGGACGATCATGCAAAGTCCCGTGTAGTCAACATGTTCGCGTCGGAACACCCAGACGGTCTCCTCGTCAGCCTCCTCGTCAATGAAGCCGACGGCAATGACGATAGTGATGTCGACGTCGGCGCACTACCCCCCGACGTTCGTTCAACACCGACGATCACTTACTGCTGATCGGAGGGCACCCTAGACCTCTCGACGTCCCTCGCGCAAGCGCTCCACACCTTTAATCAAATACGGCATATTCGAGATTCCGTTTTTAACGCAAACCCCTCTGTCGCGCAGGTTTTTACTCGCTCATCTTAACGTAAAATGTTGCGGGAATAGTCTTTTCGAAATCAATCTGAATGACACGACGAGGGATGATTTTTTCGATTACGTGAACACGTTGCGAATGTTGCAAATAACCCGAGGCAACTTGTAATCGAGCAATTGTGCATCAAACTCGTCTTCTGAACAATTACTTTTTTCTCTGCTTATTGAAATAATTTTAGGTTTTTAAGAGTAAATTTTGAAAACGCATCAGCATTATTAATTGCACGTGTTAATTAAAAATTCTGAATAGCTCACGAAACTATTTTGGCTAGACACTTAAAAATAATTTCGAGCAACACAAGTTTTCTTTCAAATACAGAAAACGGATTTAAAAATCATTTAAAAAAAAACAAACAAACAAACAAACAAATGCTAATGTTATAAGAATAAAAATTATCAGAGAAATTATTTTCGTACGAGTTGAATCGCATCCAGCAATTAATGACGTCAATTTGGCAAATTGACCAATCATGTTGCTTGATTTATCAAATTGACGTCATTATTCACTTCGGAAGTCATTCAACCCTATAAATCGATCACAAAATCATCGATACATATTTACGTACACACAAGCATACACGAGATCACATTCAACAAATATTATTTAAAATGTTAAAAACTATTACAAAAGTAATCTAAATTAAATTATCAGACTTGAATATAAAATATATAAAAAAATACGACGAGATATATTTGTTTAGCTTTTATTTATATTTTTATTCAAGTGGTATATAAACAGTTAGTTTAAATATCATTGCACGGAGAACAGATGGGTGTTAATTAAAACAATTAGATAATGTCCGATTTCTGTTAACACTCACAGAGGAAAAACAGAAGAACTTGACAACTCAATGAGTGATGCGATGCATCGATGTAGAAATATATGCTCGGTTTGATTTTACCTTTTCAAAGATTCTATTTCCAGCAACAAGGCAGAAATAGATGCATCGGCGATGGCTTCCCGAAAATATCATTACGTGCTTAGCTCGCATTCTCTTATTACCGTATTTGATACCTTAATCAAAGGTTAAGGCTATCTCGTGAAACACGTGGTTTGTCGTTGCAAAAAAACTCAAAAAAATAATATACCTACATTCAGTTGTGATAATTAATTAAAGTACTTATTTACATTACGTATCACACAGACGTAAATGGCCTTTAAAGTTGCACCACTATAACGTCTCTCGATAATATCCAATAAGGTGCAACTTTTTTAATGTGTACAAAGACATTTACGCCGTTGCCTGGTACTCGCATTATTCATCGCGAAATAAAAATTTCATAGAAAGTCGATAAAATCTCGATACATCTAATGTTCTATAAATATTTCTTTATACTCTTTGATACGTATATTCAACATTCAGAACACAGATATTATTTATTTAGTTCAATGTTGTTACAAAAAAACATTCTATTGGAATAAATTACACAAAATGGCAGTTTGAATTTTTGGAATAACAATCAAGAATAAATTCAGGGAAATAACGCGCAAATTTATTCGATTTATATCGAGATGCTTTAATTTTCGCAAATTAATGTTTTTTTTTACGCGAAGATGTTTCACCCGCTGAATATTATTTTACGACAGAGGCCTTTTTCTGGCAGACATCTGTGACATCTCTTTTGTCTGGCAGAAAGCTGTTTCGGAAAAATAACACATTGCATAAGAATTTAGAGAAACTGAGTTTCTAATTTTAGGATAATACAACCGTGCGATTTTATCTTCCGTTAAATTAAGAACAGTCCAAAATAACTGTTTTAATCTTTAATTTCTTGAATATAATTATTTTTTTTATACACACAATGTATAAAACAACCTAACACACGCCTAAGGAGGTAAAAATAATATACTTATCAAATAGAATATGTAACTATTACCAGGTTTTTGAGGATACATTCCAAGTTCATTAAACGATAAGATCCGTTTTTGCAACACTTTCAAAGAACTACTCTAAAAAAAGCAACTATTCGATCAGGACAACACGCACGATAATCTTTCAGAAGCCTTCAAAATATTGCCCATCCCTATCAGCGCACATACACTCACACGTACACGACCGTATAAAAAGGGATGCGCGGTAATTTTCTGCAGATTTTGTTTTCTCAAAGCGTGTCCATATAAAGAGGAGATTAACCGCGAAAAGACTCACCTCGAACTCACCACTTCACTTTGTCACAACTTCCGATTCGCGTGTTATTTACTCACGTGATATTGCAAAGAATTTCACAACCACTCGGACGAGAATGGTCGTATATTTCGCGCTCGGCCGAGAACTATCTCGAAGTGGCGAGCCTTCGTTTCTTCTCTCGTCGCGAGAGAGAGAGACGGACCTCGCGACGAAATTTCTATCGAAGCTCTCAAGGAGCTATACCGAGCAAAGCGGAGCGGAGCGAGAGCGAGCGGTTCTTCAGCGGCTATTTTCATCCTCGAGCCGAGCGAGCGCTCCGCTCTGCACGCTTGACGTCGTACCCTGAGGAAATCTCATAGATCGGCGACAGTGACGTTGGACGTCACCTCAAATTTGTCCACTTATTGTAATAATTACCAAGTTAAAGGAAATCATTACAGAATTGTGTTTTTGTTTCATCTTACTCTTCGTATGTTACGTTCTTATTTATATCTTTGTTTCAAGAATTTCTTCTTTGACAAAACTATTTAATTAATCAATTAATTTTCTATTTTGTTTTTTCTTTTAACAACTTTATCATATTTATGTTTTATTAGTTTAATTTTATTAATACACATTTTCACTGAAATAAATTGTATCAACATTAAATTAGAGATAAAAGGAATAAGAGAGAACTTTAATTTGAAAGCTAGTAAATAAATCCAGGTATTTGACAATGTTGGATTCATCAAGAATCTCAAATTACAATGACCATTATAACCTTGTAGCTTGATTTTGTTGCCATCAACCCTTGCCAAGACTTTCAACCTGATGTATCGTTCTTACGAAAAGACAAACAACATGAATTCGTTAATAAATAAATATATATATACATATATATATATACTATATAAAGAAAACATTTTTTAAAGAAGTGTGCGTATTTTTTTGCAACGGAATGTAGATTGTAAATTTGACGTTTGCAAAGTATCTACATATCACAAGCCTTTTATCAAAAATGTGGAAATAGTATAAAGAGAAAGTGTTTTAATAAAATTTTCCTAGTCAAATAATTTCTGCATAGCCAATACTATTTGTTTTATGTATCAAATGCTTTCAATGAGTCTGCATGAAATGATACGCTTCACACAGACTTTTAAATTGCCGCTATTTTCTCGAGTACGCAGACGCTGCGATCAGCTGACGTGTCTTGACAGAAGCAGCCGAAAGCATCCAACGAGAATATTTCGCGTTTGTGTATAAATTTTCATTGTTAGGTTAAGTTTTTCTTCAAATAATAGAATCATGTTGGGAAAAATAAAAACGAAACAAGAAAAAACAGGGGGTAAGTGAGAAAATTGTTTTAAAAGTAAAGTGCAATTAGTGGAAATGAAATTTATACACACGTATCAACGAGAAAGGTTATGTTTGTTATTTATGTTCTGTTTCAATTCACTGCAAATAGTCAAGAGATTAATTAATTCAAGAACATGTAAAAGAAAATTGTTTAAGAAAATAAATATTTTTTTACAATTAATAAGTAAATATATAAGTTTTAAGAACAAGTTTGTAATTTTTAGATTAAAAAGTATATTGCTGTGTACATGCGTGTGTGTGTATGTGTGTGAACAATATATAAACTATTGGAAAAATACAATATTAACGCTTTTTGCATTGCAGAGATTGTTGCATATAGCGAAGCAGCACTTGTAAACAATTCTGCTATTGTAGAATATTGTAAGATATCAATGGCAGCTCTTTCAGGTGGTACAGCTGGTTTGTTGGGATTGACAGGATTATATGGTTTTGGATTTTACATCTTTGCAGTTTTAGGACTTTGGGTAACCTGTTATCCTAATGAAACACATTATTAGTATTTATTTACATGTAATATCATACAAATTTTTATAGGCAATGTTATTAATGAAAGTTGGTAGCCAGTGGAGAAAATACTTTATTAGCAGGCGAGGTCTTCTTACGGGAGGTTTCTTTGGAGGACTTTGTGTATCCTTTAAAATGAATATAAATATGAAACTAATTTTATTTTCAGGAATCTTTTTCCTTAATGGCAATTATTCTGTGATTGTAAATTCTACAGACATATGTATTATTTTGGACGTATCCTTTTATATTGTATATATTTAACACTATTCCATTTTATACACACACACACACATGTGTCACTTAAAGGCTAGAGTGTTCTATATTCATATTATTTTCCACGATTATTGAAAACTCTAACTTTCAAGTGACAACACATATATTTCTGTTATAAATTTCTTAATATTTCTTAGATTTTTATATGGAATGGTCCATGTTTATTAGGAAGAAAAGCACGGATAGCTTGGGAAAAATAACGTGTAACAATTACACAACAACATATAGCATTTATATCATTGTGGATACTGACCAAACAACCAATAAAAAGCGTTTTCTTAATGCATAAGTATGTTGATGTGTATATAATATGCACTTTTATTAATATAATAAATGATTGTGTCATTTTTCATTTATATTTACATAATATTTCAATATATAATGTAGAAAGACAATATGAAAGACAATGCAAACGTGTGAGAAATAGAATATTTATGTTTTTGATGAGGAGAATGTGTGTCATTTTTATTTTATTATACATTTATAGTCAGAGTTTTCAGTAAGTTATGTATTTGTACGTGCAACATGTAAACACACATTTGTGTAAATAGTAAAAATTACTATTATTTTTAATTACACCACAAAAAGAATGTTATAAGAATCTTAAATTATTCATAAATATATATTTCTTCAATATATAAATACTTGTATCGGATACAATACCTTAAACACTTTCTCTCTACATATCCTACATTTTTTACTGTACATCTTTTGGAGTATTCTTGTATATTACTATTCTTTGAGAGTTAAAAGAGTACATATATGTAGTAAAATTTTCTCATATATATATATATATATATTTGACAGAAAGTAAATTGATATATAACTTTTGTTATATTTTGTACTGAATATGCTCATATTTCTATTTCAAAATGTAACTCTTTAATCCACCCATTAACGCTCTACAAACAGAGAGTTGTATATTTATATACTATTATAAATAAATTGTGTACATCTATAGCACATCTTGATATAATATAATTACATATTATATATTTCACATATTATTATATTATTATTATATATTTTACATATTATATTTATATTAATAGGTACAGGTAATTTTTCGAAATTATTGATAAACTTAAATTACGGGAAGAGCACGATCTCTCGGCAGTGAAAGTCAATCGTATCGTACAAATATACTGGCGCACAGTGTCAGTGATATTTTTGCGAATTGACTATATCGAGGAAGTCCTTAGAGATTTAAACTTTTGTCTCAGAAGTTTGTTCCACTATCTCTTCTTGTTGACTGCTTTCAGTAACAGGCGGTTTAAGGGGAATGTCGGGAGGGAAAGTACCAGTTTCTAAATTCTCCAATCTTCGCTCCTCGTCCATTTTATCCAGCTCCACTTTGCTCAAATGATACACTATCCCAGCTCCGTAACCATCGCCCAAAACATTGATCGAGGTTCTGATTCGATCCCTTAAAGCAGAACGATTGTTTTAATTATACAGATACGAGCGTAATAACACGCGTGCTACTTACAGCATCCAATCGATGGCAAATAATAAAGAAACGTCGTTCGTAGGAAGACCCAAGGCGGTCAACACCAGAAGCATGGTGACCAATGCGGCACTGGGGATGCTTGCGGCCCCCACGCTCGCCAAGGTAGCTGTAAGGCTACGATAAAAAAGCCAATTAAATCGTGGAAAAAAAAATTTTTTATCAATAATTTAGAGTGTAATATGAGAAAGGAATTATTTCATGTACCTAACAGTAATTATTTCAACGAATCCCAATGAGATTCCATTCAATTGCGCGATGAAGATCGCGGCTACAGCTTCGTAAAGGGCTGTCCCATCCATATTCACGGTAGCACCTACAGCTACGACGAAGCGTGTCACTCGTGGATCGATCTTGTTGTTTTCCTCGAGACAACGGAAAGTTAAGGGCAAGGTCGCTGCGCTATATATTCACACATATTATATAAAAGCTATTAAAAAGAGAGAGAGAGAGGTAGATAGAAAGATAAAATCATTTAATCACACGCTACAAGATGAATTTTATTGCACCTCGTGCAATTTACATTACGATCACGTTCTAAGATAAAAAGAATATAATTGCGAAAAATGTGAAACTTCGTCAATAAGTAAGTTAATTAAACGTAACAATCAATATAGTTACCTCGAAGCCGTACCCAGGGCTGTCACCCAGGCTTGCATCATGCCTCTGAAGAACACCGCTGGATTTTTTCGAGTTATAAACCAGTAGATCGTTGGCAGCGTGATGATAGCGTGGATCATCAGGCCCAACACAACTGTCACCATGTACAGACCTAACATCTGAGCGGTCGCCGCTAGATTTGCAATCGACATGATTTTTCCAGCTATCAGACACATAATTCCGAACGGGGAATACCTGATACGGCAATTGTATCATTTCATTAGAGAAGATACTTGAAAGACGTAAGAGAAAAAACTGTTTTAGACAACAAAAAAATTACACACATATTGAAAATTAAATACAACAAAATTAATTTATTAAATGATTAACGAAAAAAATAATATGATTACTTGAACTCTGTTTCTGAAGCAATTATATTAAAAATGATTACCAGACGACGACTATCGAGACGAGTTTCATGATAATCTCGTTCAGCACCACGAAGAAATCCACCATCAGTTTACCGCGGGGACCGATCTGGCCCGAGAGCACGCCGAAGATGATGCAAAACACGATCATGCCCATCACATTCGTGCCATCCTTGTAAACCAAAGTCGGCTGCATTATGTAATCGGTCTTGTTCGTGCCGAACACAACCATCTTCTTCTTTACGTAGGAGGTTTGAACCTGCTGGAAGCAAGCTTGCACCAGGTTTTCCGGGACCATGTTTCTGTGAATGTAAGATTACGAATTTCGAACGAACGGATTACGAACAAGGTTCTGTTCTCTCATACCGAATTATGTCGAGGATCGCGTCCAGAGTGGAGACTTTCGTCTCCTCGGTCTTTACCACCGCCCCAACCGTGGTCTTGATCTGCGGATTACCCGGGTGGATCATCAGCACCATCGCGATGCCCACTATGGCCGCGAGTATGGTCGTCACCGAGTAATACGTCAGCGCTCTGACGCCTATCCTACCCGATCTCTGAACGTCCAGTTGCGCCATTCCTGAAATTCCACCGTATTTCAAGATAGAAAGAAAGAAGCGAGTACGAGAAAAACTTTTGATATTCCGTCATATCTGATCAGATACTTCCGTACCGGAGATGAGCGACGAAATGATGAGTGGCAAGATGAACATCTTGAGCATTCGCATAAGGATCTCTCCGGGAAAGCTGACGAGGATTATAGACTGTGGCGAAAGATCGGCTAATCGACCCAGAAAACCGAGACCCAGGCCCACCAGGACTCCAGCGACGGTCAGTGCAAGAAGCATGTTACCTTTCATCCATTCTATCACCTACATTGTTCGTACACAATGTGCGAGAAAATTTAATTTACACTATCCTGGACTCCGATATACTTATGTTTTCAGCAACTTGACAACATTTAGTTTTATTTTTTTAGCCGAAACAATTTTAATCTTAGTTTTAATTTGTGAGAAAGACACAACCCAAGTGTGTCCGTCCTGAAACGTTTGCATTTGTTTTTAAAACTTGATAAAACGTTAACTGCGTTGTTGCCAATTTACGAGATTCTTGTATTTAATAGATCTCTCACTCAAATTTAGCCGACAATGATGATTTTTTTATTTCAAAATTTACTAACCATCTGCAATCTGTCTGCGACCGTTACTTTGCGCGGTTTTTCGGCCTCGATCTTTTCCTCGGACGTCGTCTTTTCGATCTCTTCTGTATGTGACCTGGAAGACATTCCGGATGAGTGATGGCGAACTCGAATTTCCATCAATGTAGTGATACAAAATCTGTTTCTTTACGTGTGACCGCCTTCTTTGGCCTCCGTCGAGGAGGTTCCTCGAAGAACCGCAACCGCGCCGGAAATACGTTGTCCTAAAGACATTTTTCAGGCTTTAGACGCAAAGCACGTCGCTTCAGGATATTGTGAGATGCCGTAGCACGGACGTTGGAACAAATCCCCGCGCGAGTATCATCCCGCTGCTTTTATGATTGTGCCGCATCTCTCCATGACGCGAATCATCTTCATTCAGATGCCAGGCAACGCGATTCACAATCTTTCTAGATTATCTAGTGTGCACAAGAATAAATTTTTTTACTTGCGTTTGTGTCGCGTAACAATGTTTCTCGTGTGTTATTGCATCGATTGTAAAAAATTTCGAAGAGCTAAGATATATTTAGATGAGATTATCTACATGGTCTCGATAAGAGATACGGCGTCGCGTACCGAAAAAATTGTATCATCGATGATTCGTATGTCAAATTTGCAGGCGGAATCTTGGTAGCCCTTTTTAGTAAGAGTCGGAAACGATCATCGCTGCACTTATGTAACAAATATGACCGGACGATTTCGTATGTAAAGAAAACGCGTATATTTTCTATCAGTAGATTTATTCACGAAGTGAATAAAATAGAAATAAATAGAAAAATAGCGAATGGAAAAAATCAAAGAAACCATCGAGGAGTTAAATATATTTCAACGGAGGCACCGCGTGTAATGTTGCAAAGTTTTTAAATAAAGAATCGGCATTTGATCCGCAAGGATTGATTGATTTCAAGTCGGCTAATAAGCCAAAGATCATTCTAGTCATATTCTCGCGACATTTTCATGGTTTATATCCGCATGATATTTAAATAAACTTCTTTTTTCCACTTTTTTGGTGTCATTTATCAACTCTCACGCAGCGAACATTAGCATCTTTTTTATCCGTCCCGACTCTTACGTAATTGAATAAGAAACAAAGTAAAAATATTTTAATCTTCTATTTCACAATCTTAATTATTAAAATATAGGAAATAAATGCACTATTTATTGCTCCGTATGAGCGAATGAAAGAAGAAAAAAAGAGAGAAAGAATAAGAATATTTTTTTCGCGCGTAAAAGTTCTATTTTACAAAAGGTACACAAAAAACTATTTATATATCCTTGAGATCGTGTAATATTTCAATCTCTCTTCTGTTTATATCTCGAACATCTTTCTTTACACTTTCCAAAATCGCAGTAGCGAACACTTTTCTTGACGAATAAAATCGTCAAGATGCGCGCAAATCGTTCAGTAAACGTATCGCGACACACGGCGATGCTTTCGCGCGTACTAGCAAGACCCATCGCGGCAGATCGCGCACAAGGGGTGTAAGGCCCCGAAGGAGGTCACACCTGATCTGATTACATCCAGGATCATTGCACCGCACTATTGCAAGCGACATCCGCAAGAGAGCTTCCGACAGGCTTTTCGCGATCGACAGATCGGTTAGATCTGCTGGTGGGCTGGATATCGCGGATCTGCCTGCAATCAGCCAGATAATGCGCCCCATCCAGGAAGCTTGATTAGTGTGCGCGGGGGAAGCGAAAGGCGCTTATATCGAAAGGGGAAAAGGGGACGTAGACGGACGGAGATGCTTCAAGGGAGAAAGAAAGACCGGTAGATCACAGGAAGAGGCCACTCATCGCGGCGGGTCGCACGGCACCGAATAATAAACGCCGAAGAGAGGAAGAATGCCGCCGCATTTCGCAGAAACTGCCAAAGTCGAGCCTCTGCTCGACACATCGGCGAAAAGTGAGAAAATGAGATATGAAATATTAATTAAAGAAGAGCGAGAAATTCTCTTCTCGACGCGAGATAAATTGTCGAAACTGACGTCGGGACGTCAAGTGCTGGAATGTTATCTCATAACGCGTAATTTATAAGAGCCCGCATCAGATCCGGAACATATGTGACGCAAAATTGTGGGGGGAAGAGGATGAGGTATACTATGTATCTCTCGGAGGATACAAACTTAAACCACGTTCACAGATGTAAAATAAAAATCTAATTACGTATATTACGCGCATATATGTGTAGGGCAAATCGCATTTTTGAACAAATACATGCACAAATAATTTATCAAAGTTTTTAACAACATTGCGCGCAACTCTCAATTTTTCGCGTGATTATTTTCGTGAAAAGAAGAAATACACACGGAGACTACGCGGGAATATTTACATGTGATTGTTTTACACGCACGTAGGATACGACCATTTACAAGACCCCTTTCTATATCCGTTGAGAAGTAACCTAATTCTTCTGATAATGACGGCTATGACTGACTATATATAGACTAGCATTGAGTTCACGGTGGTAGCGTAATGTGAGGACAAATCGAATTTCCCCGCGATAACGCATTTAACATCTCGTGGACGCGAAAGAGAGCGAGCGAAATAAAATTAATAATGCGCTCCGGGAAATCAAGTTACAAGACACACGTCATCCTTGCATCCTACACTTTTTATCTCATTTATTATCTGTTATTAAATAATGCGTTTCATCATTCCAATTATTTCGTCAACCATAAACCATCTGTATTTTTTAATACTAATAATTTTGCTTATTAATATTATTAATATTATTGATATTATTATAATCTAGTTTAGAGAATTTTCCGCCATTTTAAGATAAATTTAATATATTATATTTAATATAAGTAATTAGATGATCTAGAAGATAGAAAATAAATAATAAACTAAGGTAGAATTTATATACATGAGACACACACACTTTACATCTATTTTTTTCTACATATATAACTAAAAAAATAACTTGTTTAATAAAACACGCTAATATATTTTTTTCCTAATATAATTTTTCTATGACAGATGAGTCAAATATTTTGTAATATTATCATAAAATGTATTACTAGTACACTTTGGTGTTTTCTTTGACTGTCAATTTACGCGCGAATTTGTGCGTGAGAGTCACGTGATCTCTCAGTCACGTGACTCTCACGCCGCTACTCTACACGTCACCGGGGTGTCACATGTGTGTTTACTCCTGTAATCGCGTAATGAACACAGAGATTTCTATAGTAGTATAGCATAAAAATCTGTGCGCGATGGATAATGTAAATAAAGATTCGAAACGCGAGAAACACTACTTCTACAATACCCTGTCGATTCTACTGAAAGCTGTGGAGAAGCAACAAACGACAATAGATTTGCGGAATGAAGCGTACATTTTTGGCACCGTCGAACACGCCGATGCGTACGTAACTTTTATCGACATTGTAGGAAATACATGGACACATAGGAAACTGCTACGTATTGATTACGTTTAGAAAACAACGGTTGGATTTTCCGACAAAAACGTAAAGACTGTTAAAAAAAAAATTGAAATATTATCGAAAAAAGAAGACGTTACACTTTGAAGATTAATTAGTTACAGAATCCTGCGCTTAGTACAGTGTACTGACTGATAATCCAATTTTGAAGACTTCACTTTGAGATTCGATTATATTTACAGAGAAATTTTACGAAGCATTTGTGTTTTGTTTTTCGCAGATACATGAACGTTGTGATGAGAGACTGCGTGTTCACGGATCCGCGCGGAGACTCCTTCAAATGCGACATGTTTTTCGTGCAAGCGAGAAATATCCGTTGCGTTCATATCCCGCCGCATGTAAGTATTATATCATTCATCAGATTTCGTTAATTTCTTTCCGTCGGTAGGTAACATTTCGAGAAGTCGAGTTTAGGGAGTATGTGTGTACAGTTAGGTGCGTTTGATATCTCGAAGTTGCCGGTTCCGAATGGCTCCGTTGTTGGCTGCGATTTGTAATGTAACGCGGCGATGGCGGCGGCAAAACGTGCGCATTAACACAAGTTGGTTTATCAGATATGATTAGAGGTTTCGGCTCTTATCGCAATACCTTAAGGTTATATGCAATTAAATACACTTCCGCAAGAAAAGAAATACTTGACAGACCAGAACTAGTATATAGGATATACATGAACATGGCATTAAGTACATTTGCTGATAATGTATTTAAGTTCACTGATTACGATTGCATCGGTTTTGATTTGGATAACACTCTGCTACGTTACAATGTCACGAATCTGACGAAAATGGAGTACGAGGTGTTGGCTAAATTCTTGGTGAATGAACGGGGATACAGTAGCAAGCACCTGTTAAAGCCACTGACCGATGATGATCTAGATTTTATGCAGAAGGGACTGTTGCTAGATTCTGAGAAAGGAAACATATTGAGGGTAAGCCCGGATGGTGTTATTCGTAGAGCTTGTCATGGCTCACATTTGTTAAGCACAGATCAAATAAGGGAATTCTATCCAGAACAAAGATGGGAAGTTACGGATGCCTTTTGTAGTGACATACTGAAGACCTGGAATAGTCCTCTGTCTGAGAAAGTGAGGAGTTTACTAGATTATTTTGATATGCCAACAAGTGTTGTGTTCGCACGAATTGTGGATATGCTTGACGAAGAGAATGGCTCACCTTTGGATTCGTATAATATCTGGCCTGACATATTGGCTGGACTGATGCATATGTTCTCCAGGGATAAGTTTCAATTGGACGAAGGAATTTTTGCTCACATTAAACGAAATCCAGAGAAATACTTACGAAAATGTAGTGAGGAAACTATATCATGGTTGAAAGAAGTCAGAAAAAGATTCCCAACTTTTCTTCTCACTGGAGCAAATTCAGACTTTGCAAACTTTACAGCAAGTTACTCTCTTGGAAAAGATTGGCAGTCTCTTTTCGATATTGCAATATGTTTTGCAAAGAAACCTGGTTTCTTTACCATGAAACGACCATTTTTGAAAGTTGTAAATTATAACGAGACTGATATAAATATTACAAGTGAAGATTTAAAACGGGGCGAGATATATAGCCAAGGAAATTGGAGCGATCTGTTAGAATTTTTTTCACGCATAACAGGAAAAGTTGATCAACGATGTTTATATGTTGGCGATAATTTAGTGCAAGATATTTACGTGCCAAATGCATTTGCACGTTGTGATACATTAGCTGTGATCGAGGAACAAATGGCAGAAGGAATGCTTTATCAACGATTGACTCATCCTGACGAGAAGATTTTGAATTCTAATTTATGGGGTTCTTACTTTTGCTTGAAAGACTCGACAATCAATGTAGACTCTCTGTGGGGGCATTTAATAAAGAAACACGCAAAACTCTGTATACCAGAAATCGATGTGGTGACACAGAAATCTTTACACGAACCATTTCCATGTTTTGATACAAGTGGAAAGTCATATCACGGATATTACCCTGCTGTGCCACTTAGTATATCGGCTATGTAATGCAAATTGCAATAGTATATATGATTGTTAATTTTTTAAGATTTGTAGCAAAAGCTACAGGCTTTACAGACACAACACTGAATAGTTTTTTATATAAGTAATAAGTTTTTAATATTATTCATATAACATTTTAAATATATATGTTGTATATTTGGAATTTTATAAAATTTGTTTAATGCTGTGTTAGAAACATCACAAGTTGCAATAAAAAAAAATAGAAACTTATCTTTTCACGTTTTTGTTTAGTCTAACGATAACACATATTTTACTTTAAGATACGGATTATACCAGCTATCAAGGAACAATTAAAACGACTCGGCAATTCGTCGAGGAAACAAAAGGATACAAAACTTACATTCAAAAACATACGTGCTCAGCAAAAACAACAGGAAAGTCTTGCAGCTGTAGAAAAGATTTTAAAAAGCAGAAGTAAAAAGGAACATTAAAAATAAATTACTAAATTTCAGTTTATTTAGTATATGAGACTTGGGAAATATGGAGACATGTAGCTGAAACTCTTTTAATCTTTTAACCATGTTTAATATTTATACAGAGTAAAAACATTTTATAATATTTGTATATTTTTTTCTCAAATATATTCTCACTGTGTTCAAGAATACTGCAATATATATTATATAATTAATATATATTATATACAAGTATTCATAATACACTATTTTGTAAAAAAGAATAGATAAATAAAATATTTAATATTTATATATTATATATTAATATTTATATATTATATATTACATGTTCAACAACCTAGTTTTTAGCAATAAGCTTGCTATGATAAATTTTATTATTTAACAAATTACACATGAACATTGACGATTAGAACCAATAAAAGAATATCGAAATTTTATGTAAAATGTGTGTGTGTATTCTACATGTATGTAAGTACGTATGTATGTATATACATACATATATACATATGCACACACAACATACATACATATATATATATATGTAAGGAGAAAATATTTGTTATTTTCTTTCAATAGCAATAGCAATACCCATTCCTCCTCCAATGCATAAAGACGCAATGCCTTTTTTCTTTCCAGTTCTTTCTAAAGTATATAACAGTGTGACCAGCACTCTTGTTCCTGAAATGCAAACATTTATTTTTCAAACAAAAATTTGATAAAAACAAATCACATCATTATTTTCTGCATACATACCAGACATTCCAAGCGGATGACCTAGAGCAATGGCACCACCGTTTACGTTAACTTTCTCAGGATCTAACCCAAGTTCTTGAATACACGCAATTGATTGCGCTGCGAAGGCCTCATTTAATTCGTAAAAATCTACCTCTTCTTTTGTCCAGTTGGCTTTTTTCAACTAATAAAATAAATACGATTTTTCAGTTATAAAGAAATTCTATCACATCAGGATACAAAAGCAAGTCAAAACGAAACATAATGTACTAACAACTAATTTCACAGCTTCAACAGGACCAATACCCATTATATGAGGTTCACATCCTACTTGTGCAACCGCAACAATTGTGGCTAATGGTGAGATTCCTTTTTTTGCAGCAGTTTCTTGTGACATAAGAACTACAGCAGCTGCGCCATCACCTATACCAGAGGCATTACCGGCAGTAACAGTACCATTTTTCTAAAATTCAATATAAAAATGTTATATCTCTAAACAATTACATAGAATATTATAAAAAATGGCTATTTACGTACTAGATCAAACACTGGTTTTAACTTTGCGAGTTTCTCCACAGTCGTTCCAAATCTTGGAAATTCATCCTTGGATACGACGATGGCTCCTGTTTTGCTTGCAACAGTTACTGGGACAATTTCTTTATCAAAATATCCACCAGTGATAGCAGCCTCTGTTCTCTGCTGAGATTTGCACGCGAATTTATCCTGTGCTTCTCTACTTATTGCATATTTTTCAGCAAGATTCTCAGCTGCAAGAAAGTGAATAACAATTAGATATAATACTCATTAAACAGAAATGCGCAAAACTTTACGTCTGGATGTAGTAGTTTTCAAACCTGTGGTTGCCATGTGGATGTTATGGAAAGCATCTGTTAAACCATCCCCTAACATTGAATCAACTAAACTACATTCGCCCATTTTTGTACCGCTCCTCATATAAATAGTATGTTGAGATCTACTCATGCTTTCTTGACCACCAGCCACGACTATATCACTTTCTCCTAATTTTATGGAAAAAAATCCAGTTGCTACAGACCTACAATGTATTACAAAACATGATGTAATTTACGTTTTCTTTTATTGGAGGAGTTGTTTCACTATGTGATATATAGTTTGGTAAATAAGACGAATAGCTGATAAGACAAAGAGGATTATTATGCGTACTTTACACCAGAACCACACAGCATATTTATTTGATGCGCAGGTACGTGAATAGGTATGCCTGCATTTATAGCTGCTTGCCTAGCTGGATTTTGACCCATTCCAGCAGTAAGTATCTAAAAAAACAAATAATGTATGTACATGACATCTATTTTATATGCGCATAAATTAAGTTTTTTTTATTGGCAAGAACATCTTGGAATGCAAATTTTGAATACCTGTCCCATGATTACTTCAGAAACTTCGCTTCCATTTAGCCCAACTCTTGCCAGACTTTCCTTGATGGCAACACTACCCAGCTCTGAGGCTTTTAATGAAGATAAGGAACCACAAAATGATCCTGTGTAAGACAAAAAACAATTTTATATATTTTTTATTATATATTGAAATAAAATCCTGTGTTTTTTTTGTTTATTATATAAAAGAGCTCAACTTGTATTATTAAAATATATATTTTATGACTCATTTGTTATTTTACAAGTATTTCTTATATATTAATTTTTTACAATATTATAGTGTACAGATAGAACTTTTACATTATAAACAAAATATAATAACCTGAGCACATTAAGCACTTATCAAACTTTGTAAACTCTATAATTATTTACATTTCAGTTTTCCTTAAATTTACATCAGCATGTAATCTTAATAACAACTTACATTGTGTGCATTATTCTTACCTATTGGAGTCCTAACGGCAGAGACTATTACCACACTACGTTCGCTCATCTTTGGCAGGTAGATATTAACAGATCTAGACACGCAGACGTAGACGAACAATAAGAAACTGTTGCTATCGTACTGACACTGCTGACTAACATGCTGGCAGTGGTAGCTCTCAGCTCGCACACTCTCTCCCACCACGCGGCATTTTACTTCTATCTATTAGCGTTTTTCAATCGGAAAGGGGTTGAATCGTTCCCGGAATGTGTAATGACGTCATATTTCGCACATATCGACTAATCGTATTGCTTGATTTACCGAAGTGATGTAATTAATCGCTCTTGAAACGATTCAACTCTTATCGAAAATGTCAAAGTAAAAGAACGACGCAGGAACATATGGCTCGACCTCTACGAGGCGCTAAGTATATATATTAGAAACGGGAATCTGTCAGAATCTGTGTGCGAGAAATGACATTGTGAAAGCGTGCCACGTGTGCACTTGCGTGGAAGAGGAGCAATTGGAGGTTGTTCTCTGTCTCTCTCTTTCTCTCTCTCTTTTTTTTATAAGTATGTGATACAAACGTGACTGTGTGCTTAAGTGATAATCATGTGATAATGTATGAAGAATTATTTGTATTAGAGAAGAGTTTAATTTGTACGAAGGTGATCCTTGATACGTGCAAAAGATAAAATATGCACATATCTATATATATATACGTATAACATATTCAAATTTTATTCTTTGCTTCTGTGAAGCACATATATATATGTACATACATTTCACAAATGTATTTCTTTTGTATTTAAAAAAAAACTTACATATATAATTTGAAGATGTATCTCTCTTGTCGAAATATTATAATTACATATTTACTTCCTCGAAAATTTTGTGATATTAACGTATATAAAATGTTATATGCAACACAGAAACGAAATAAACGTTGTTTAATTTCGGCGGTGCATTATACACATTACGTGGATTTTGTCGTGCACACAAATATGATGTACTAAAGTTTTCTTTTCCTAAATATTGTCAAAACTTCACTTACAAACAAGTGCAGTTTGTAATTTGTATGTAATACATACAAATGTATTACAAACATATAGAGATAAGCCGATCTGACAACGGGACAAAAACTCGTGAAGCATACATGATAAAATAATGTGCACAATGGTAAAAAAAGGAAGGTCAAAGAAGAGAAAGGTCAGATTAGAGAAGCGATTTCTCACACACGTAAACCAAGAGCGACGAATTTTAGTTAATCATTTTAGATGTGTAGACGTAGTATTAAACTAAAGAGTTACGTGTTATAAATAGAGCGTCGTCATCGAATGCGACACTAGCATCTCTAGGACCGGATGAAATAGAACTTTGCCCAAGTAATTCCACCTTGATTCTTGAAACATATTACACATGTGGTATTTCATATAATTATTAGAATATTATTAGAATATCAATAAATATAATATTTTTAATATAATATTTGATAAATATCTAATGATATTATATGCGATATTTTTCGAGAATAAGACCGGCTGCAAACAGAACGTCAACGCGCACCTAAGAAGCGACGCGATAGCCAATCAATACGCTGCTCTTCCAGAAGAGCAAAATGCTGATTGGCTTTCAACGCGTTGTTTCTTGTCACACATAACGCATTGAAACGCTTATTTTTACAGAAGCCATACGTTTTTCTGTGTGTTTCTGGTTTAAAAACTACATTTTTTGACTATTATTAAGCACAGATCTAAGAACTAAAAAGATGTACAATTTGTGCTAAGTTTAACCCTTTCATTGCTATAGGTGCTTTGAAAGTTTGTTCAGAGCATATTGTTGGGGAGCGCCTTTAGACGCTCAACCGATATCGCTCAAATGATGCTAGAGATTCTTTAAGACGTTTGATTTATTATCCGTATTGATGTATTCTTATATAAATGCGATGATATTCAGTGTTTTTACGACATTTATATTATTTTCTAAAAAACTTTTATTTTGCGCACCAGCAAAAATTTCCTCCGTCACGCTCTGCATTGCCACAGCAGAAGGGTTAAAGATTATCGTTAGCGCTCAGTGTAGTCTAGGCTAATCATATTAAGTTGCGAATAATGAGAGGTATGTATGCGTCTACTCTACGCAAATATTACGGTTGAAAAAAAAACAGAAAACATAATTTGAACTTTATCGAAGGTTGCAATAGTTCAGCATATATACATATATAAGTAAAAAATTTATACTTAAAAGATTGATGTGATGTAAAAAACGCATTAGCATTCTTTTGCATTTATCAAGAGAACAATTTTCGCTTATTACACGCAAATCAAGAGAATTTTTATTAATCCAAAATCGAGGACACATACAAAATTTATACATGTACGTAAGACGAGAAAAAGTTACATAAAAATCATATTTTTACGCTTTTAACTGTTAGACATCTCGATATCTCTAACATATTTTTTCAATTTGAAGAACATAAGATCACGTTTATTTTATAGCGAGTTTAAGTGAAACGTTTTTAAAAAACTTAAACTGCATTATTATAGTAAAACAATTAATTCACGCGCTTTCTCATCATCGTTTGAATAAAAAACATTCACAATATATTTTAAAGACCATTAAAACAAAATATCTGTGTGGGACACGTCTGACTTTGTTCCTCTACACACATGTTTTCTTTTCGAAGATTCTTTCTTCTCTTATTTTCTTTTTATTTTTGAATATTAAATACTTGGCGCTGATTTTATGAACACGTTCGTATTTATGTCTTACATAGAAATATAAAAAACAAGCATACAACATATATGTGTGTTGACGCAACACAGTTAATTAGTATATTAATGATTATTTAAATTTTGCGCACTTCTCGTATACCGGGACATGTTGGCGCGCTATAGTTTATGCAGACCGAGCAGTCGATATATTTATATAATCGAAGACATCTATATATATCCATGATAATCATCATGTTGAATCATCTGACAGAGTTAAGTCCACCGCGATGCCGCAGGTGGCGCGGTAAGCGCGGCGCGCATTGGAGCTCGGAGCGCCGCGGTGCGGCAACGGTTCGTTTGTTTTTACCCAGCGTGCATTGTGGGACAGTGACTGGTGCTAAGATGGCTGACAACAGGGAGGAGATTTCGGAGCTCGTCGAGAAACGAGGTATTTGTCGGCGCGTCGCGCCCCTTATTCACCGTGATATCGTCGCGTCGCGGCGTCTTTTGATCGCACGTGTCGCCGTGATGACGCGTCGCGTTCCTCAATTGTCGCGAGACACGCGTGCCACCGCCGCAGCTGCATGTCGCGCCGCAACGGTCGGGAAAATGCGTCCGATAATCGTCCACCGATAAAATCCCGAGACCGGCTCTCCACGAGGCTGGTCCAGCCTTTCGAAATATTCCGATGAGACACGCGACGTCTCGGTGACGTCGCGTTTTGTGTCCGCGGCGGTTGTCATCGTCTCGACACATCGCTTGTCAGACGTGTTCAGCGGACACGCGTTTGACAGCGCCGCGCGACTCAGTCGGTCGATCGGTCGGTCGTTGGAGCCGCGCGACGACTTGGCGTAACACGTGAATGAATAATTCTCGGGCCGCCAGCCCTGATTGCTCATTAAGGTCGCGGCCTTGCAATTCGCGTCGCCGCGACGTTTCTACCGACCGCTCGAAAATTACCGTTATCTGTCTCCGTCTGTCTTGCCCGCGTCTCCCCCGTGCGCACGCCGTCGCATCACGTTGTCGCAATCGCAAATTTAACGCCGGCTAATTCGCGATACGTGCACAACAACGCGTTTTCGGATCGCCGCGGTCTCCCACGTCATCCGCGGATCCGGTCCCGCAACGTGTTTCTCTCGTTTCTCGTCATCGCTGGATTTCAGTCAGTGCGCGTTCCGTTGCATGTGTATATTAACGCGTTGAAAATATCGACCGATCTCTCCAATTCGACTCCAACTTAGCAGTTCACGTAAACATTGCTTCGCGAATACTCTCTTGTCTCTTGATCATATATGTACGTACGTATATTATCTCGTTTCGTGCTGATGACTCACGTAGCGTTTTAAATACCCGTGGGTTGCGTTTTGCGCGATTGTCACTATGGCGTGTCAAAGTGCTAGTCACGGCTCTAACGCGCGTCAACGATGGTAACGGGCGATTTGGGTTTTTGCAACTTGATAATCGCGAACTCGCGAGCAGACTTGGGGAATTTAATAATTCGAAATTTAATTACGCGATAAAAGAATGTAGCATCTACTCGAGTTTTCCTTGTGGCGAGTAGCGTCTACTCACCACGGGGAAAGAGTGACTCAAACGTTTTGAAAGATCTATGAAGTAACTGCAAACGGCGATACTTCTCCAAGTCGCCCTTTTATGTTAGCTAGAAGTACACTTGCCTTGAGGGATATCGGGTTTCGTAAAAACGTGCAACACATGTCAAAGTCTTCGTATCGATTACACACACATCTATATTTTCGAAGCTGAACTATGTGAGCTGCTAAGTTGATTATTTAAATGTTGTGTCACGTTATTTATTTGTATATTGAAGCACATTTATCTGAACAAGTTTCTTTTTTTTTTTGACTAACTCTATTGTATAACTTTGTACATATGTACGTATAATATGTTTGAAATGCGATCTTTTCACACCTGAAATAATCGACTTGAGACGTATCTGTTTTTCTAATTGCTTCAAAATAAATAAATTCGCGTGTTCAGATAATATATTCGAATCTTGATAGCATCAATTGTCTCGGATGTAACAGTGAAATACGAGATCTTCGGATCGCAAGTGTTTCAATACACATCGTGTAATAAAGCATGCGAGTAAAAATCGCAATCACTTTGTGATAACTCTGATAGATATCCGTTTCGTAACAAGATAAACTAAAATAGACGTGTCCGACCGATGCGCGCCGTGTGATCTCGCAACGCCGCTCACAGTTCGGTGCACGCGCGATTTACAGTCGAATCTGCGAAATTCTGACGAAACGTATCCGTATATTCTAAATACTCTCCTAGTTCGAAAGTAGCATCGATAATTAAATCACATCATACTCCCGTGACGTTTCCTTCGAGTTAAAAAAAAAAAAATATCGTCGAGTTAAATTTTTGAGAATCTCTTCTTTTTCGGAGATAATTATACTCGACACAGAAATGATATTTCCGTGACAAACATTTTTGCGAGCAAATAGCACGGCGATTAATCTCGACAGATTTCTTGCACGGGACAGGTTTTGACGCGAGACAATTAATCGACAAACAGTCGAATCTGATATTTCGCGAGAAATGTTGCTTTATTTGTAATCGGTTGTTGTAAAAATTTCCGTATGAGTTAACGATATTAATTCTATTAAAAAAAAATTGAATTACGTGGAATGGAATTTTACCGATATTTTTAACTGACCGTGTCGATGTACATTGAAAAGACGGGCATTTAAATAATTACATTAAACTGTACGCAATATATCTTGTTCTCTCGACTGATCGCGTTCGCTTCGAAATCAGATAACGCGATCACTTTACATCGATGATTTATACTCAGGTCTTTAGCAACGACCTTGATACGTTGATAGATAAATTTTCTTACGTCACGCGTAATAACATATGTATATCGTAAGTTACACTGTTAATTATCGCTTTTCAAGTTTGTTCCGCGTTTTATAATTTTGTTTTGAACGATGCACGGCAATAGAAACGTTTGTACACGCAAGTTGTACATCGGTCGCTTGCATATCCGCCAGATGGTTTTGGTGCATGGTGTTCAGCGGGGCTTTTAAAACACGGAAGGAAGTCGGTCGTTTACGCACGTTTGCGGAAAGAGTCTCATTTTCTCGGTTTGTCCTAAAGCAACTCAACTATTTTATCGGGATATATTGTTTTGTATGCGTATTTATCATATTTCTCAGTATCATTTAAATCCGTCACTTTTCTGCATTTTTTGTTTCTGTATTTTTTATCCGGAAATAAATAAATACACACACGTATATGTTTATTTATGTAGTTTCTATTTTTTTTTTTTACACAACCGTAGATACGTACAATGATTCTGCATTTCGCAATACATTCGTGATGCGGTGACATAACTTGTTACATTCGAGCGTTTTTCACGGTTACAACACATTTTCACATTTTTATTTCAATATGTGTAATACGGAATCTTGTCTAAAACAAACGCGCGATCGTAATTGCAAAATTGTATTAATTACAAATTGAATTAAATAGTATTTCGACGATCAGATAGGTATTTAATTGTCTATAACATACACGTGTGTGTAATTATTGTGTATAAGTGAGCAAACTCCGAAATAACATCTCATCTGATAGCCGAGAATAATGTGATGCGTTTCTTGAGCTTCATATATATTTTAAGTTCCGACGTTTCTATTGTGTACTGCGCGAGATTCATAACAGGAGGATTTTCATCTCTTCCGTTAAAAAATTCAAGTTCTGTTGACTCGATTCACTCGAGGCGCAACGTTCGATAGGTGTGTTTGGCATACAAGTAGCATACGAGCATGTTTAATGAAGGCGCTTAAGTAGGTTGAAGTTATTTATTCTCGTAACACTCGTATGGGTTACTGTGCGTGGTATAAGGTATTGTTGCTCGCCTCCATCTCTCGCGAGCTGCATTTCAAAATCCAGCCATTTATTAAATGTCTTTGATGCCGTTTTCCGTCGTTAATCCCTCAATGTCGAATTCTCGCGGTGAATTTCGCTCGTGAAAAGGTGTGCGATTTATTGTCTAACGGATCGCGCGTGTGCGTATCGACGACCACTTTATTTTAATACCTTGTACAGTAGTAGAACAACCAGAGATGAATGTAGTTTTACCACATTCGTCAATTTCTCGGATCAAAAATACTTTGTTTTTATTATTGTTTTTAATTTCCTTAATATTTAACGTTAAAACGAAAAAAGGCATCTTATTAATTTTTCTAATTTTTTAAAATAAATCTACTAGAAGCACGAGTTATTCTAATGTTAATCCTATACGCCTACTGTATACAATACATATAATTCGCATTTTCTCGTCTTCGTTTCTATTCGAATTTAAAGATCGGTCTCAAACCAAAATAACTTATTTTGGCAACTCGTATTTCTATTTCGCGATGTTACACATTCGCTGTCCATTCAACTTTTGACGCTATTATGCAGACAGAATGAGCACAATCAATGACAAATTTACACACGTAATTTTTCAATATACACCAAACTAATTTATAAATAAATCAATATACGATTTTGCATGACAATTTGTTCATGTCAGGAATACCACATAGCCAGCGATCGCACAGATCAGAGACGTGATAAACAGGAAACGATGTGGTACGCTTTAAATTGGTCGACATTCGTCGACTACGACCCAAATCGACAGAGGGAAGCGGTGCCCGCTTTAATGAATCGTTCGTTTCGCATCACGTCGCCGTTGTCATGTCGCACCGATAGGTTCGAACTCCAGAGTGCTCGTACGGTTCGATATTATTTTATAACGTACGTACGTACGTGTATGATGAACTCTTTGAATCTTGTTACCTTGGAGAAATGTACGTAATGATGTAATCAACACATTTTTCCAGCACGAGATCAAAAAATCTCCGATTCGAATTCTAATCTCTACAATAAATATGTTACATCGCGAATCTTGTTGATTTCTAAATAATGATACATAATAAATTAAGCAAAACATTCTTTAATATTAGAACAGCCAGAATCTAGTTTTATCACATCCGTCAATTTGACGAGTATTTGAAAAACCTTCGTTCGTTATTAATTTTAATTTCTTTACTGTTGAAACAGTGAATAAAAAAAGAAATTTTTACCTACACGAAGTCTTCACACACTTCTATTTTTTCTTTATTAAAATAAAACTACTTCAAACATTTTTTACAAATAAATTGCGTTTCTGAAATCCGTCATTTTGACGGGTTGTTTAGCTGTTCTTTCTTTTGGTGTTATGGAAATAGCTTTTGATGGTAGAGTTCCATGATAGATATCTGCTTGCTTCTTCATTTTCATATTAATTACTTATCATCGCGCAGAATAAATTAAGATTTATTAAAGAAAAATTAAACCGGCCGAGCGCTAATCATAGAACACGCGTAAGAGAGAAAATTAACGTTTCGTGCGGTTTAAAATTCCGCGTTTCATCGCGTTATATATCTCGTGTTCTTACAGTCTCTGTCTCTTGACCGCGCGCAACGCAAAAGAGAAACGCTACGTAATACGCACTAATTATTTTAACACACTGTTTTCCGTTACGTAATCTTCGGTCGACCGGTTAATTTTCGGTTGGTGTTTTCCGCCGAGAAATTGCCTCTTCCCTCGAGCGCGACGGCGCGAACAAAAGAATAAAAGAGGAACGACCGAATAAAGATCTCTCGGCTCACCGCTCATCGATATAATTATGCATAATTTATCAGATAAGATTGATCGATCGATGCGTCTCCCTCGATCCTCGCTATCTGCTCGAAAACGCGTTACTCGCATTGCGAGCGAGTCTTGAGATAATAATCCGCGTGCTCCTGTATATTTACTACTTGCTTGCTGCAACAAGCAGGATTTTCTGTCCGTTTTCTTCTCTGTTTACGCGAGTCTTTTCAGACTGCTTTTTGTTCGAATAATTTATTTATTCGTTTATTTACGAAAAGAATCTTATGAGAAATATAGAGAAAAGAAAAAAATACAAAAAAAGATGACGAATTTAAATGATGATAGTGAGAAATACGATACACATCATTTTTTTATAGTTTTCGTGTATACACGAAAACTATAAAAATAAAAGAATAACGTGGAATAATCTACAATAATAAATTTACTAGCAAACTTTTCTCTCATTCTTGCTTTAATAAATTTATTCTTTAGAGCATTTATTCGACATCCTGCATGTACGCGAGTGATGTGTATCGTAAATCTTCTCTGTCGCGCATATTGCATTTATTCTTTCAGGCCTGCTTGTCTTTTTATTTTATACGTTTTTAAATATCAAGAGTTTTACAATTTCTTATCTGTCTTGTGTCACACAATCTTGGCTCTATTTTTATTAAATGTCCTATAACGCACACGTACTAAACTTACGTAACTTTATCTGTCTCTGTTTTTTTTTTTTATTAATCCAAACTAAACAACAGTTTTTTATTCGCATTTTTCACTCACCGTCTTTGCGATGACTCGTCTCGAAGAGCGTCACTTGATAAATATATCTCGTCACGGAATGCATTCCGTTTCTCATTACGCTTTTGCTATATCATTACGCTCGGTATAATTTATTGAACATTGATATCGGCTTATCTCATTGCAAGATAACGTTAATTTTGCATAGAGTTCTTGTCAGCACACGTATTCTCTTACATTTATATTATTGGCTGGTCTTAACACAATTTTAATGCGCTTTCGCGTACAATGAGACAAACAATTCGTGATTTTCTGTATAAATACACGCACGTTTCAGTGATCCTTCGAACAGAGATCTGATAAACGGTAAAAATAAAGATATTGCGCGGTAATAAAAGTTCCTACTCATTACATTTTGAGGAAACTTTTGATTCGCTCAGGGAATAGTGAGGAAATGTCACGGTACGTCGCGTACAAAATGGAACCGATCTCGTGCGGTTGTCGTCTTATTAGATACGCGACGTTAGAAATCGCCCCCGAGAAAAGTGTGCGAGCGCTCGGTGCTAGAAACCTCTTCTCGCAGTCACGTTTTCACACATCCGTGCGTTAAACGCGCCGCGCGATTGCATGACGAACCGACCAGCCCCGTTCCTCTCGATTTCTATGCACGGCACCATCGGTCACTTGGTTGTCCGCTCTGTCGAGCAATTCCGCCCCGTAAGCCGTTGCTCCGTGAAAGTTGCATCGTTCGCTCGCGCGGCATGTGGCACATTCGTGCGGTATGGAGATCGTGAGTTATTGCTCGCGAGTAATTACCGGCAGTGCCATGTTTTTTACTCTTCCCCCCCATCCACACGGGTAGAGACATCTTTTGCTACGGAATTTTCTTTTATTGCGACAGCTATGCGTGACGCTTTCTATTCTTTAGCGTCGTTACGGAATAATGATTGAAATAAGTCCGATATATGTACGATTTATTAGTTTTTACTCCAGTTTGCGAGATCACATTTTTCGTGGATTTTTTTTCTTTTTTTTTTTGTAAAGATTGATGATGATCAAAAATTTAAATTTTTCGTAATGTTGGTTTTTTGAAATTAACTTAGGAGGGATTTTTTCTATATGTATGAGATGCAAACCAAGCATCTCCAACATAGATTTTCGAGACGCAAAATCAAGCATTTGATGTAGATTTTCGGAGTAAAATTAATTCGAATAAATATGTGCATTAATTTGCACTTAAAAAATTTCGTATATTTATCCAGCGCTCGGCTCTTAAGGCTATTTAGTTCCAAATTAATAGCATTAAAACGTCAATATTGGAAGTAATTTATTTGAGTATTTCTACGTTCAACAAACACACACCAGTTGCTTCTTATGGTTTTTCTTCATTTTAATATTTTGCAATTGGAAAATAACATTACTTTTAATATTTAGAGGGTTTACTTTTCTCAAGAGCATTTTAATAAAAAATGTGTCGCGTTTACCTCAACGGCTTTAAAAAATACATCTCACGTGGAATTAAATTCAACTTGCTACGTAAAGGAACATTTTAGTTGATTTTGCCAGGTGTGTGTGCGCGCATGGTGAAAATAGTCATAAGATTCATCAAGTGCTACCATGAATCTCACGTGTTCTCCTAACACATTATCTGACTCAGTCGTTGGCATGTTGCCGTTTCAATGTCGTCACACACGTCGAGTTTCGCTAGCTAAAAACGAAAATGTCTAACCGTGCAACAAATTGCTGACTTCTTCTTATCATTTTGTTCTACGGATTCTCCTAGCTCTTTTCTAACTTCAAAAACCTTTTTACACACATGCAATGCTCGTTATAAAACAGTCATTTCGATCACGTTTTCTCGTTAACTGTAATCTTTCTTCATTATCTCTGTGGGAGAACTCGGTCGTTCAAGAACCGAACTACTCGAAGAAGATCTTAGAGAATGCGAGCTGTTGCATTTTACGAATCTCCTCGGTAATTAAAAATAGAACCTCCTGGTGCTTGTGACCCTTAGCAGGAGTCGTCGCGACGATCGTGGCGACACGTCTGTTATATTATTTTTCGCTCTCGTGAGGGCGGGGTAAGATCCGCGTCGGAAGGGACAGAGCAGGGAGAAGGCCATCGACTCGGGAAGTAAAGAGGGGGTTAATTCATCGCGGAGACCCGCTCAGCACGCAGTCGTAGAACGAATCTCGTCCACCTCGATCCTGGATTCGCGAGTCGGCCGACCAGTTACGCGTCTTCCGCGCGAAAGTCAAGGACGCTGAGGTGTGTTCCGGAATTCTCTTTGACCTTCGCGAATACACGCACGCGCACGGTAGATCGAAGTCGAATCGTGTATTTCGCCGAGGTCAGTGAGTGTTATCGCGACGAGAAACGGGAATCCTCAATTGTTTCTGCGATTTCCGTAAGCCGGAGTCAGATCGGAGTTCTTTAAATTTTCGTTCGCTCTCTCGGCTGGAAAAATTTGTTTCGGGAGAATTTTACGTTAAATAAACCGTTAAAGTGAAAGAAATACGAAGTAACAGAACAAAATAAATTTTGTCAATCGAAAGCTTCGGAAAAAATAAAGAAAAACATATTTTGTGAGAAACAAAAACAAATCTTGTTATTAACTCGCACACTCGCGTCGCATTCGTATAATTTTTCTCTGGTAAACGTCATTGCGTAGAGACATCCGTGCGTTATACAAGTTTGCACACACACATATACAAACTGCTATGTAATAATATAAAAAAAAGCGAGACACGAGTCCGTATAGCGAATTATTTTTACCGTTAGTAGAACATTTTATGAAGTTAATTTAAAATTTTATTTCGAATCTCACGTCACTTTCGATTTTCAAAATTAATTTAATCGGTAATTTCTTGCCGATACCGGTAAGTTTTCCTACTTTTTTTTGTTGCATTGCCTATTGCTGTTACGTAAAATTAAATTAAACCGTGTTACGATCTGGAATTATATAAAGCTCGTGCAAAATTGTCCTTAACACAAATTGCGCTCGTATAAATGATGACACTACGTGCGGTCTTAACGTGTGTGTCTTAAATTGATGATTCACCGTTCGTATATCGAAGAATCGTAAACACTCAGAAATCGCGCAGTTACTTTCTTCGATCCTCTGAATCATGCTTCTCAATCTTCCGTTTCGATATCTCGCCGTGTTCTTTTAAGTGTGAAGTATCGGTGGTGGTTATAGTGCGAAGGAGTTCTCGAGTTGAGCGGAAGTTCACAATGGTGGTCGCGATGCTAGAAAAATATGAACAATCTGATCGAGGTACGTCTGGAAAGCACGGAGATGTTTACTATCTCGCTTGTTTATTTCTTGTTAAATCGAAACTACTAGAACATTCTATTTACAATACATTCTGCCTACAATAAGAAATCTGAGAAATCCGTCATTTTGGATTTTTCCGTCACGGATTTTTTTTTTCCGGATTGGTTGTTCTAGTGTCGAGTCTTTCTCTCGTCGATGTAATCGCCTGAGTTACGTCAACATTACGTTCCACTCCGGCGAGAAGAATATTTTGATTCTTACTCATCTTCACCGAGAAAAAAATTCAAAGAAAATTCTTTTCGAGAAATATACGAATTGTACCAATCGCACGTGCAACGCGCACGCACTCCCCACTATACGAGCGCTTCTGCGCTTTCCGATTTTCCTCCGCGCCGCGGACCCAAAAGGCGCGTAGTAGGGGCAGAGTTTCTCGAGTGTCAAAAAAACTCGCCGTTGGAAAATCATCTCGGTTGTTGATGTAACATACGCTTATTTTTCAGATTCTATGGTGTAAAGTTTAACACATTTTATTAAATTTTTTCAGTCTTTCTTTTCCCAGACAGTCGAGAATAATAATTTTCTTAGCCAATCATATTTCTCTTTCGGTCGCAAGAATAAAGTGTAATAAAACGCGATAAAGTTATATCTTTTCCGCGATATACACTCAAGTAATATAAAATATTTCCGACGAAAGGCTCTTCTGACATTAAATTGTCAATCAAAGAAATACGGACAGTAAAAACCAAGCGCTGGATGTACGTGCAAAACAATATTTAAAGTAATAAAAATTAATCTTTTGTGGACAGACTTCAAAAACGTCTATTAGTTGGACAGACTGGATCTCTAACAAGACTCACGCGACTTTCAAGATCAAACATCTCCGTAAAAAATTAATTTTTACTTTGAGACACCGGTTTAAAAGTTTTAGATGGATTTGGAAGACTCAGTTTGTTTACGAAGGATTAGAATTCTTTTTTTTTTGTTTTTAATTTTATGCTCCAATACAACAATACGTTTAATCTTGAGAAGTTTTAAATACGCAAAAATAATTTTAAGCCAACGTGGAAAAATCGACTCGTTAAAGCGCCTTCGCGAGGAAGACATTCGCGGAAATCGCAAAGCGTAACTCCAAAGCGTGCCGCGTTTAGCGCGATTTTTCAGCGTAACGAGTGTAACATAACTGTTAAGCGCTGAGTATTCAAGACGGATGCAAAATGTAGGATGGAGAGATAGCGAGACGATTCAGAAGGAGCCGGAATGTTTCTTCTATCATTCGCGATCTACCGTGAAGTCTAGCATGAAACGAAGCGCCGTGAATTCTGCCTCGCAGTTTGCGTGCTCACGCGATATCTTACACCCGTGGGTATGTAAAAGGAAGGGAGGTGAAGTGTGTAGGAAGAACGATCGAATATGGTCGCGATAATCGTCGATTCGGGACGCAGCTTTGTGGTAACCTCGGAATTTATCTTCCCGCCGCGTTGCGCGAGTCGCGCGGATATCGCAGATCGATAATCTCGTCCGCTATCGATCGCGGCGGAAGCATTAAATCGTACAAGTTGCGCGCGGCGACTCTCTTTGTCCTCCGCTGGCGTAAGCTTCCTGCGCAATTGTCGTTTCCAGAGTCATAATGAGGAAAAAGATATATTGCGCGCACACAATAACTTCGCGCAAGACGTTTCTAACTGTGAAAAATTATCACACATATATCTGTAGTTTCCGCGATATTTCATCTTATGAAAATCAAAAACGCGCGTCGTTGGTGTAACACAGATTTAAATACCTAACCTTCCGATATTTTTCTGTTTCAGGTAAGTCCCTTGCGGATCTCATGAATAACTGCACTGTATGTGCGATACGCTACATCAGTGAGTTGATTGTTTTGCGGAAAATGCGGTGAGTTTGCATCGAGATGTTCGAGAGAACAAAATTTAGAAATGTAATGTTGCTTCTTGAAATAAGAATTTTCAATATACGGTAAAACAGAAGACAATAAGAAAAAATATAAAAGTTTAACTAACGTCGGGTTTTCGCTGTTGAAAATAGGGAGGATCGCGACAAAACGAAATGTTGACAATAGGGAGGTTTGACTAATATCGTTAATTCTCTTCGCAAATCAATTATCTTCGCTGACAGATCGAACGTCTGTTTGCATAGTTTGTCAGTATCGGTCATTGTCTGCGTGTAAAAAAGTAATTCCCATCGAAACAATTAAAGTGTACGTTGTTGAAACACATACATTCCGGATTGGAAGTGCAAATTATATAGTAACGCGTCTCGAGTTTTCACGCAAAGTGAATTATTTAGCATTCAATGCTCGCGCTCGATGAATAGAACAATCTGATTCATCGAGGCAAGAAGCAAGTAAACAGAAAAACCCGCATGCGTCGAAGATTTCGAAACGCGGTGTGCGTGTAGGTCAGCGGGGAGGCAGATTCGATCGGCGCGATAGATTCCCACGATAGGCGGGTCGACGAAGGTGCACTTGCATTTCTCGATCGAGGAATCCGTGCCAGGGGAACGGTCGCTATCACGAGCGATCGTTTCCCGCGGGCAGATATCATTTACGCACAAATCGTTCTTGTCACTACAAATCGTTCGTATCTTTCTCGCGGATCTGTGGTTACACACGTTAACTCTCTCGCGTTAACCTTTTCATGGTCCCGTGCGTTCAGACTACTTTTAACGGTAGAGAAGAAAGCAGACGTCATCCGATCATCATTAGGAACATTTTTTCAGTATATTATGTTGGAAATATACAAATATCGCATCAGCGCGTACGTTAGAGAGAAACTGATAACAAGAGATAAAATCGCGGAATCAATTGATTCGCGTTTTCTTCGCAAACGACAGTCACGTCGATGACCGTCGGCGAAACCGAGATTCACATTTTCTGTCATACAATCGCGAATTCGTTCCGCGAAATTTTCTCGTCAGTGATTAAACGCGCGTACGACGGTAATTGCGAGAAAAAACGTGACTTTAACGTTGTTGCGGCGAGAAAACTCCGCGATGTGCATCAAGACGAGCAGCAAACCGTCTCGCCGACTTGATTAGCATCCGCGAATCGGACGCCGTTAATTATTTCCATTATCCCGTGCCATTCATAATTCAACGGCGCATAATTCAACGGTTGCGAGACCATATGTGTTCGGTTCAGCGGAAGGAGGAAACTGCTGGTTGTTTTTACTAATATTTTTACACGCGAAGAAATATCTGTCGCGCATACACTTAACGCGATGTGTGTAATATTAAACAGTTTGAGACTCGGCCACTCTGACACCTGTGGCCGGGAGATTTTTCATAAAATTTAATTTGAAACACGCGTATGTGTGAGTGAATATCAAACATTTCCTACACAATGTATTTAACGAAACTTTGTACACGTGTTTTATTTAAATGTCTTATAGTTTTCCGGTCGATAACGTTCGAACTCGTCACCGGTCAATAAAGTATTAAACAGCCGGTATAACATCGCAAATGTTAATCACGCGCTCTTTCCTTTCACGTGCTCATTATTGTTCATATCATAATGAGCGTTTCCACATGCGGTGTAATAATTGTTCATTATTCGCAAGTCGGACGTTTAATGTTTTTTTTTTTTTTTTCTAACGACTTCCATCTGCGCGCACTATTCATACACATTCACAGCGATACGCCGTGGCGCAAATTCTTCGATTTCGTGGCCGGAAGAAATTAAACCCTCGCGGAAACGATAAGCTTCCTTGAGCGTGTCCGACTAATTTTCTGAACGGCAACTGCGGATAACGATAAGAGGCTCGTTAAATTTCCTTTAATTGCATCCCAAGCCGGCTGGCTCGTTCAACTTATTCATCGCGATGATCTCTGGCAAAACGGTATGTTCCAGACTTTTCCTGGATTGCTAAAAGCCGCGTCGACAAACGACGCATCGATTAGGATTGTTGCGAGTCGAGTGTCGCTCAAAAACTTTTATCGCGCTCGGAAACAGATTACATCTCAGGTTTTAATTTCAAGCCTTTAAGCTGTTATTTTAAACAAAATTAATTAACTCAAAATCTAGTTTTTTTTTTTCGCAAGAGAATTCGTCAGCTGTCCGATAGATAAAACAAGGTGAAAACGTGTTTGATTTTTTGTGATTAAAGTTTGAATTTTGTGAAAAAAAGCATCAAATTGAATTACACACGTGTATAATATTTAATAGTTGAGAGACAAAATGATTTGTCTGGTTTTTTTTTTGTTTTGTAACGAACATATGTTCTTGTTAAACGCGATGACGAGTAAAAGTTCATTTCAAGTATTGATGGGCGCGGCGTAACTCAAGAAAAATGGATTTTACATATAGTGTAAAGCGATTCGATACTCCAATAGAACCTGATACATGTATAGGCTCGACGGATTTCTCAGTAGCGTGATAAGAGGTCGCGGAATGTGTTCGCGGTAATTTGTTCCTCGACCGAGATGTTGGCCGAAGATAAATTATCGGTCATAACGAATTGCAACGAGATAATTTCAAGTAGCATACCGAACCGTGTTCGTGATGTAACGTAACATGCTCACGAAATGCTTGTTTCAATATTTCTCTCACGAAATAGAAATTCATTTGAGGAAGAAATATTTAGACACGAAAAACACGAGAGTTCGTTTTGTTTTGCTTCTCTCTCTCTCTCGTGAGAGAACATACGTTATAACGTAATTCGCACTTATAACTCCGATTTAATTCCACGATCGGAAATGAAATGTTGCTCAAGCGACGAGGGAATAGGTTTTCCTCGAAGAGGAAGTTGACAGTCGCTCGCGCGACAAAGAATTCCTCTTCTCGTTTGCGACACCGCCGGTGTGTTTTTTTGCTCGAAAACCACCCACGTACTTTCCGTTCTCGCTTCGAGGCATTTCTTCTCGTCGTACCGCGCTCTTGTGCAATCGTCACAGCGAATTAAACGCCGACAAATGAGAAAATCGCCCAGAACGTTTTGTACACGAACGCAGATATTGTTCGCCACGGTCGTTTACCCTCTCGTCGACTTACAACGCGATTGTTCGGCTTCATCGCCGTGACACGCCTGAAGACATTGAGGAACTAGCTTAAAATTTCGTCGAATTTTATTTTAGTTTATTTTATCTTTTTTTATCCTATTTATCCTACAAAGAATTATAGTAGACGTTAACTGTAAGATTATATTCGGAAGAGTTAGTTTTAATTTGAAGGTTTTTATTCGAATTGTAGAATCTATCCGCGTTTGAGCTTGTGTGAAAATCAATTCACACGCTTTTCTCTCAAAATGACGTTACGTGTGTCGTGTGTGCATAGAATTTCTGCGATGTTACTCCCTGCATTTCCTCACTCTTCTCGGTAGACTGCTCAAGTTCGCGGATGACCTCAGGAGCGGACAGAACTTCGCCCACGTTTCATTACGCGATTACATAAACACTGCAGAGAGATTGGAACGAGCAAGTTATTCAGCACAGCCAACGCGCGGAGGCCAATGATGTTAAATGCGAAGGCCCACTTAACGTCACTTTAGTTGGGTGTGACCTAGCTGCGCGATATACGTGTACATATCTTGCCGCAAATTGCGGAAATTGATCGTCGTACGCTACGAGATTTATTAACGAAAAATGTGATTTCTGAAATGTTCCGCGTCGTGGCAAGTTTGATATATCAAACTTTCATACAATAATCCATACGCCTTACAGTGGCTTAACACTAGACAACCAAATCCGTCAAAATGACAGATTTCAGAAAAATGCAATCTGCTTGCAGGAAATGTTCTGAGTAGTTTTATTTTAACAAGAAAAAAAGCTGGAAGTTTGATTAATTATTTAAATTAAATAAATTATTTAAGTTAAAAAAGAAATAAAGAAAAAGGTTTTTTAAATAAACAAAATTGACAGATATGATAAATCTATACGTTCAACTCTGGTTGTCTAGTGTTAAAAAAATAAATGAGAGATTTCTGACGAGATCATTTCTTAAATTTTATGTTACGTAAGTACTTTCGTTACAATATGGACAATATTATTTCTGCGAAAAGACTGTATTGCTAATTGCGTCATGTAAAAGTTGACGCAAAATGGGTCCTTTGAATACGTTGGATAATGCCGCGGCGGCATGGTTGCACTTGCGCTTCGTGGGAAGATGCATACAATAGTGAGAAAAGATGCGAGTCGAAAAGAAAAAAAAAAACGCAATTTGCCATGGAAAGGCGTCGCGCCGCTCCTCGTTCGTTATTAGCGCGAACACGTGCTTGCAGTTGTGATAATATCGCGTGGAAACAATAGGAACGCGAAACGGTCTCGCTCGTTGTCAGCAGAGATTTCAGTCAAATAAATCGTCGTAATCGCCAATTCGAATCTAGAAAACGTTTCAGACGTTGTGTATCTGAAGATATTAGTCATAGAGCAATTTAACGGTTTAACAATGCGGAAGGTTATTATACAAACGATTTAAACGTGGATTTTAACATCCCATTAAGAGAAGATATTTGAAAGAGTCTTCTAAGAAATTTTTTATATCCATTAAGATAATATGTTTAAAAGTCTTCGCGGACGCAAAAGAAAAGGTTTTTTGAATTTGTACTTTTAGAATTTTCGTTTAGAATTTTTTTTTTAAATAAGGTAGAATAGAGAAGTTGCGAATAATGCGTTCACGGGAACACGTCCGGGATTGTATAACGTTGGAAAGCATTCATTATGCTTGTTTGGCGAACCGAGCGGAGACTGCTTGTGTAGTTGAAGGTGCATCGTTCGTCCATCTGGTTCACCTTTGCTAGGACGCGGTCAGTGCTTTTCAAGGCCGAGGTAAAGGTCTTTCATGAACTCGTCGCTCTCTCAAGTCGGTCTAGGTCGTTTAACAGAATGAACAATCATGGTTTTGTCTCGTTGCTCCTTTGATATCTTCCATTAATGTCGTCATAAATCAAAGGTAAAAGACCAGACTGCTGTTAACTTATAAATCTTGAATTTTTATTACGTGTCAAATTATAAGATACTAAAACACTTTTAAAAAAAAAAAAAAAAAAAAAAAATTGAAATTAACGTGTGAATAATAGATTAAATGTTTTTGGTTTTTAAATTATACTCGTTCACAGAAACATCAGCACACGCGCAATTGTGCAATAAGTTTTTACAAAATTGTCGCGATAAACAAAAAATTAAATACATATTAATTTTTAAAATAAATAGAAAATATATTAATTGTTATATGATAGCTGTGTAATAAACGGTAAACGTTTTTCGTAAGCGATATTAAATGGAATCTTGTCACGTGTAGTAATTTTCCTCGGTCCATCGATCACAGTTTAATAGATTATTATCGATCTCTCTAAAAAAAAACAAAAGTTTTACATTTATTAAAATACATCAAAAATTATTTCAAGATCCGCGTTCTAAGCGCGTGCAATATAAAACATTTGCAGAATTTAAATTAAGTTAACTTAAATTTTCTGTTTAGTGAGACTACGTATCATATCGCGCGCACACAATGCTATAAATCTGTTTGAGATATTACTTTGGAATTTGTACAAGAGAGTTGATATCATCTCGACGGCAATCCCGCCTCGATACGATCTACGATATTAATCTTGTACCGTTATTACTTCGCGCACGTCAGTCTTTATTGTCTCCGGAACTTTATGTTCGGTCTTCGTACTTCCGCGATCAGCTGTCTCGTGCAATTTTTATCAAACCGAACACTCGGCTCAGCTGAGCTCGCACTTCCACGTGGAGTTTATTTCGAACTGAGAATCGTATTTGCAAAACGCAAAGCGCGCATGTAATTTGTGAGACTTTAAGCACACAGTGAGTATTTTCATTGTATGCAATAATGAATAAAAATGTTAGTGACGTTTGTGACGTTGATAAATATTCGCGTAATATTTCACGTCGTTTCGGTGAATCACGATATGGTCCAAAAAATAAGCGTGACAGGTACACATGTACTAGGCGCAAAGTCCTAATTAACATTTATCACAATCGTAATTAAGGAACAAAACGTTATACTACTTGGTTTATAATTTATTTAATTTTTTAAACGTTTTTTTATGTACGTATCCTGTAAATCCTGGACATTTATATCTGGCGCGATTTTTTCATTGGTTAAAACGTTGCAAAAACTCTGTAAAAATTCACGGGGCTTTATTCAACATTCTATATTAAGGAAATAACATTAGTTTTGATATATTTGTTTAGAAACTCTTCCACTAAACGGTTAACAAGATGTTCTCATTTTCGAGAATTGCTCGGACATTAATGTCCGGAGTTTGCAGGATTGGGGTTAATGTGATAAAACACTCAGGTTTATTCGACGATCTCGCAAAACATCAGAGATTTGACGTGACACTTGGCGAACACTCAGCGGAATATTTCTCCGTTACGCAAATTGCCGATTCGTCACGCGTAAATATTTCTCGCTATTACACGTCCGCGGAGTTAATTAATTACGAGAATGTACGCACAAAACCTGAACAGCGTGAAACGCGCTTATAATCCGACGATCACTTCGATATTCTCTAAATTAAAAAAGAACCTTTGTCCGCATTTAAAAAGATTCGCTCGACGAAGTTTCTCTTTCGGACAGTCCCCATCGGGGGTCCGCCTTTCTTCGCGACTTTGCCGAGCGCCATTGTGCCGTGTAATTATTAATTTTCCACGCTCGCTATCGTACCTATTCGCACGATTCGAAAGAAGCCGGGACACCGAGTGTTTCTCTCGACAGGTTTATCAGACGAGTTGCACCTAATTATCCATTCTCTCCGCGCTTGAGATGTTTCCGTTTCGCACGACGATGCGAAAGTCCTCATCTAAGGGGGTCTAAGTATCTTGTATCAATCTCACCGTGTTGCGCATCGCGTAATTATCCATTTTGCTCGCTCGATCCCGCTGGTTATTGGCGAGGGAAGGAACGCGCTCGATCTCTTTCCGCTATGCAGGTGTGTGTCGGTTTGCTTTACCGAGATCGATAGAGCTTGCCCGTGCAATAACCCGACGTTGAAAACGACTCATTTATGGGTTCGAAGGAATTTCGACGCCGCCGACGACGACGACGGCCAGCAGTAATAGCAGAAGCTCGAAATAATCCGCACCGTACCGTGGCAAATCGTAACTTTCTTGCACAAACGAGTCCATTAGGGAGCTTACCTGTCCGCCGTTATATCGATGCATCTTGGTTCATTTTCTCTCGTTTACAATTTTCGTTGCTATTTATGTCCCCGTCTTCCGCTCCTTATTAACAATTGTTGCCTGTCCCGTAGCTCTACCACATCGACTTGTAAAGATAATATTCAGCAACAAAATTCACTTGTGTAGATCTGCTTTTTTTATATTTTGATATCATGAAAAAAATTGCGCGTAAAATTTGTATTGACTCGATAAGATATCACATATTAGAAATATGACTTGACTTTTATACGAAGAAATATTTTGATTAATTAGTTAATGAAATTTTTTCGCGATTTTATCTTAGCACGCGCGCGTAAAACATTTAATAGATTTCTCGGTGTGTGTTTGCTTGTTTTATATATAAATTATTGATAGTTTCTAAAAAAAACAAAGAGTGAAAAATTGCGCAGACGCTTTACGCAGGACCGCGCGCGCTTTGCTATTTAAAAACGATTGGCGAATTAATATCTCAAGCCGCGTGGAATTTGCAGTTCGACGGCTAAATGAAATTTCTGCCTTACGTGACCTTTTCGGAACGCACATCCGCGAGCATGTAACGTATGGTTATCGCCTCTCGGCTAATATTAAAAGATTGCGAGGTGTAGCTTCGCGGATCAGTATGGTGTCAGTACATCGTATTGAAGGAAAGACGTGCCGCTTGTGCGCAATTCGTCGAGGTCGTCAATATTCTTGTTTTCTTGAATATAAATTCTCTGATTGATTTTAATCACAAAGAGAAAAAGAGAAAGAGATAGACAATTAAAACAAATCTTGTTCACATATAATGTTTGTGTGTTTGTGTGTGTGTTTAATTAAAAATTTTTCGTGGCTTTATTTAATTAAAATACTTGTGTGTAATCGGATCTTGTCTAAATTGGTGTCAAAACAAGCTGTTTTTACTGGTATTGATCGATATCTCAGTCGCAATTATATTTGGCTTTCTAATTATCAATGTCACGGCAAAGCGCAATTTTATTTACTCGTTCTTTTGAGCCGTGCCATCGTTTTCTGGCGCTCACTAATGTATTTCCGTTTCTGTAACGCATTTTGCCCTCGTTTTTCTTCAAAACCTTGAATTGTCTACCGCTTATAGAGACAATGCAAGGAAACTTTCGATTAAATGTCACGAACATTGTACCACATTTATACGAGATAGGTATTCGTTTATGAAAAACATTTTATACTATCTTTTTGTTAACGTCTTTGAAATAAAATTTGGACAATTAGATATTTGCATCAAATTTAAACGTTTGAAAATATTTTGTATCGGTTACGCTACTATCGAAAAATTATTGATTGCAATTTGTTATTTGGTCAAAATTCTTTAAAATTAATTTATACACACATATTATATAACAGAGCAATGTTCAGAAATATTAATTCAAATATTACCATGTGTATATAAATAAGATACAGATAACAAATCTCTCTCTCTCTCTCTCTCTCTCTCTCTCTTTCTCTTTCTCTCTCTATCATATGTATGTAACAATAAGCTTTTGAATTATAAAATCCTAAATTTGACCGTTCCACAGCTTCGAATACCAGACAGTGCAATGATGCACTATTGTCTAAAGAAAAGTATTAATGTACCATAGAACATATGCGAGGAATGCGAGTTGCTCGGTGTTCTGGAAAGCCCGAAAATAGCCATGTCGGACGCGCAAGACATGTGCTTTTCCACGAGGCTCAGTGCCAACATTCGTTTCGAGTTTTGGTAGTTGAGTGTGTCGAAGCCACGTGTGCAATTTTCATCTATTACGCGAAAACTCGTCACATGCCGATTTTACAGCAAGCGTGCGCGCAAGAAATTTGGCTGTTCTCTTTCGTACAAAATTGCCGATTATCATTGTTACATAACAAAATTATTAGATGTATATATTCTATTATATCATAACAAAATTGACACAACAATGTATATGTGAATTTTTGACGAGTGTCTCCGGTTAAAAAAGCAATTTCCCAAAGAGATGAAGGATATAAATGTTTCAGCGCGAGGATATTTACACCCAATTTTTGGGAGTACAATAAATTCCCGGAGTCACGAAAGCGGCTTCTTACGTCCGCGTGTGTGAATATTTGTGGAATTCGCTGAGAGACATTAAGTCCTCCGTGTTTTCTTTATTTTCGCCGTTCGATCTTCTCTCCGATCCTTTTTTTTTTCTCTTCTTTTCTACAAGACTTGCGGCGAACCCATAATTTGCCCGATTAATCCAGTCGTGATTCGAACAAGCCCAACCAGCTTCTCCGCTAGTCCGCCTGTCCGCTTTCGTGTCAAACATTGGATTCACCCTTTGAGAATGTTAGCGGAATAAGAAAATCTCAATGTTCGTGATTCAAGTCTTTCGAACGGCGTAACATTTTTGAAACAATAGATTTTCAAGTATACTTTTACATAGTGTTGAAAACACCTGTATCTTTTAATCTTTATCTGTTAGCTGAATCGAAATCAATTTCAATCTGTTTTCGCAGTCAATTAATTTAATGAAAACTATGTAACATCGAAATTCCGTATATTGACTTTGATCCGACATCTCGCCAAAATCCGTGTAGAGATTGCGAGGGTCTACAACCTGGCGACCTGTTTTACGTGGACACCGTTCGGCCCTTATCTCGTCTTGTCCCTTAGCACAGGTATGCGAATTTTCTCGATCTCACGCCTGTGCCTCTGACACAGTCGATAACAGTATCGCCGAGAAAAATCGATGCCCTTTTTCAAGCTCACGCCGACGTCATCGCGACGGTACTGTCGCGCTCGACAGTACGTGTAGTCCCGAGGTTCGCGTTTTCACGGATTGTTCGCGGTGTTCCCGGCAGCACCATCTTCTGGTTCAGCCCTGGAACTGAGCGAAAACGGGGGAAAATCAACTTGGCGCGTCGCGTGTATTGACCACGGAACGTCGGCGCCGCGCAGCGTCGCGACGCCAGCCAGCTGGAGGTTCACTGCGCTCCACCTTTCGGAGCGAGCCGATGTGAGCCGAGTCAGAAACGGAGGAAGAGAGTTTGTTCGCAAAAAAAAAAAACAAACAAAAAAAAAAAACAAAAAAACGTCTGATCGTCCAGAGGTTTTTTCTCTTCGATTAACAAGCGTGTTGTTGTCGGTATATCGAGCCTCTTTCTCGACGATATGTGGTGTTGTAAGCGACTGGATGCTTCCGATTGGCCAGTTACGACCGTCGTTCGAGGTAACGTTTCCTGTCTGCACGTCGCTGCTCTGCTGCCGCTCTTACGTTCGAGAGACGTCGGTTGTTGTTTCTCGAGACTTCTTTCTCTTTCTCTCCCTTTCACGCCAGCGCTTCTGCAGCTTCTTTCAGTCTCGTTCTGTTCCTTCGCCGCTTCTTTGCCGCACCAAAAGAGAAAGAGAGAGAGATCCGACGAAGAGAGACAGAGAGAAAGAGAAAGAGAGAAAATTCGCATACCTGTGCTAAGGGACAAGACGAGATGAAGGCCGTGAACGGTGTCCACGTAAAACAGGTCGCCAGGTTGTAGACCCTCGCAATCTCTACACGGATTTTGGCGAGATGTCGGATCACTTGTGATGAGCCAAGATTTCTCTCGCTGCGTGTTCTCTTTCGTGAAGACCGACGGACGATTTTATCAATCTTTCTTGAATGTGCGTTAACAATAGTTAACAGGTCGTTGACCTGTGTCGGATGCCTTCTACTATACCGGTGAAGAAATTAATTATCGCCTTTTAATGACGTGTTGAACTGTGAACGATGATAATGTTTTTTGAAGAGAGTTAGCAAAATTGTTCGTGAATTGTTTGCGTGTGACAGACATCTTGTTGTTCGTACGCTCCAACGAAAAAAAAAAAAAGCTGTTTTCAATCGATGCTTTTGGCTTTCTCTTCGGAAAAAAAAATTTTGTTGAGAGATTAGTTCACTGAGAATGAACAACGGAGGAGAAACTCGCTGGGTCTGCTGAAGTTTTTGATGTCATTAACAAAACGTTTTGGTGTGTCAACAAAATTCAATAGAACCCGGCAAGATCTTTCCTCGCTGTCTAAAAAACGTTTTTTTCCTCTGTAGAGTTTAACACTCTTTGCAAGCATCCGTCCGATAATGCTCCGCTATTCTTTCCGCGTGTCAAGGTCGGATACTGCGAAATGGATTCGTCCCGGATAAAACGCTTAGCGTTGAATAGGTGAGAGAGTAGTGACGAGATTTTCAAGAATCGACTGTACAAATTCTTGACCCATTTGCAGAATCTAAATGGTATCAGCATCTACTCTCGGTCGTTTTTTTTTCTTTTAAGGCAAAATATTTGAATAAGTTGTTTGTTTGAGCTGTACACACGCTTTTGGCTTTCTGTGTGTGTTTATCGCACTATCTTTGCAAAAAAAAAAAAAAAAAAAAAAAAATACAAATCAATACAAGGTTTGGAAATCGTCCACGAATATCAGCTGTTAAATTCGTGCCAGCTGATAGATTGTCTTGGAGAATGCGAGAAACACAGCGGGAATTACAATACGTATGTGGTATCGATTAACTCTTATCATCTCAAGGCTTTTCGATCGCCGCAATATTACTCGCGCTAATTTTAGTATCGGCGCGCGATTTTATGAAAACAAATCGCCCGTAACCGGCTGTGCGACATAATACGACTTTATTCGATCTATCGGAAGCCGCATATCGGCAATCGTTTCCTTAATCGCATTCAACGTTCGTTATAATCTGCTACTCGATTTGATTCCGTGACGCAACGGGCGCGCAACCTTTCCTTCGCGTGTCGGACGATCATTGATTTTCCTCTTTACACTTGGAACGCAACGTGTACAGCGGTTGTCTGTGGTTATAACGTTGCTGTTGTAATACGAGTGACGTGTGCAACGGCAGTCCGTTGCAGCGCGGACTCTCCTGCTGGAAACAGTAGCCTAACAAGCCGCAATTGCTGATGACTGCGGATTAAGGCCGATGCTGCGTTTAAGACTGATTACGGCGATTAAAAATCGAAGAAAAGATTAAAGATCGAAGATTTGAAATCTAATGTATTTCTGTTGGTGGTGATAATTCGATTATTTTGACTCGAAAAATCTAGGCTATTACATTTGTCAAATTATATAATTATATAATTTACTAATTATTAATTATATAATTAATATAGACTAAGTTCTTTTTTTTTTTTTTACCAAAGAGTATCTTATTGAAAAGAGTATCTTATTGAAAAAGTAATCTAGTGTAGAAGTTTAATAGAAGAACAAGAAAGTGAAACTTGCTTTCTTCAACAACGATACTCGTCTCTCTGCAAGCAAAGAAACAGCGATGTGTAACGACCGTGTCAACAAGTAGAATTGCGTTAACACCGGATGTCGTAAAACCCGCTTTAATTCCGGCCACCAGATTTGCATCCGCGAGACATCTGGGACACGTTCTTCTTCGACTGCGCGTTAACGCCAAGAAAGTTTCGCGGCTCTTTCCTCGATACTTTATATTAAGCCTTCGGGTAAAGCTGAATCATACGAATGAGTAATGCATATTTCCATGTGCAGCTCAGTGCAACTGTGTCCACGTTGCAATATAATGAAATGAGAACTTTACTTTTTTTTTGTGTGTGTGCAATTTCTTCTCACAATTATTCGAAAGTTGCTGGTGTAATTGGGTTTTTAAATTAAGTTTTTAAGAAAATGAAATACATAGCTTTGTGTATTTGCACCACCGTGCGATATTGCGATAATAATGTAATTATAAATAAATTTTCTCATTGATTCGCGTGAAGAAAGACGCGAGCGACAAAATAACAACTTCCGTTTACGCGCCGGTAAAAGTATTTGGCACACTTTTGACGTCACGTCCGTCGTCTAATGGCGTCAATGTTTCGTGGGTTAATTTTGTTCCCGTCGACAGAGCTCTTTGCTCGCTAAAAAAGAATCACTTTGTTTCGCAGTAAAATGCATTAACGTTTTTTTTTTTTTTACTACGTATTCTCTCTCTTTATAAATTTATAAAATTATTAATGGCTTCTATGTATTTTTGCGCATTTTTTAAAATGTGTATTATTAAATCACAGCTCAAACTCAAAAAAGAGCTTGCAGATTAGTTGAGAGTCGAAATGAAAAAGATTCGAACAGAAGGAAAACGTGTCGTGTGAATTAAAGAAAATTTCTTCCGTTTGATTCGACTTTAAACGAAGATTTTTTTTTATGAAGAGTGAATCTAATACAACAATCTCGATCGCAAAAAATCACGGGTAGATCTCAACCAGTCGATACTTCGACGATTGAGATTCTTTTCGTTTGTTTTCAAACAAACATTAAATTTTGCCACAAAAAGCTATTCATTACTACTAATAATATATTGACCAACTTGTCGTTCTTGTACGTAGACAGCATTGATTTGTGGTTTTTATTCAATTAAATCGCATCAAATCGCCCGGCAATTCTCGCGTCTTACATCCGATCGAAAGCGCGCGATGCCAAGAGAGAAAGAAAAGAGACGGGAGAGAGAGATCTGTGGAATTTTCATTGAAGAATCGTGACTTGCGAATCACACTACCGCGAAACATTGCAGCGAAACGCCGTCGTGCTTACGTGATCTATGGCGAAATATCGCGATACCAATGCCCACATGCGCCAAAGCAAATGGTTTCTTGAAGGAGCCGACTTTACAAGGCCCTTATGCAGATAGGAATATAGGTAAATGTCCGCGCCCACGTTCGTGTGTCATACGTGTTACGTACCGAGACGTATTGTACGGTAAAATAAAAAGCCAACTCCTAAGCCAACTGCTATCCGGAAACTGAATGCTGAACTGCTCCGTTCATGTATATTGATAGCATATTATCCTCCCTATATTGATACCTACAATAGTTACGTAACATTTTTATATTTTTACGATCTAATTTTTAATACAATGCGATTGAAGTATTCGAAACACGCGCAAATATAGCGACAGTGATATCACATTGCTGTTGTCGTTGACAGGTTTCATTCTTCAGAACAAATGTGTCAAATGTGTTGGCTTATTATCGTACATAATGGTCGTGTGACAGCTTGCTTATATGTTTTATTTTTTTTTTATTTATATATTATATATCTCTCCAAGTTTTGCATTGACTTGTTTGTTGGTCTAGTTTGTATTTCGACATAAAGACTTCCAGTCAATTTCCTTTCACATTCTTCTGACAATGGCTTCTTGTTCAGGTTTTAATTAATCGCGTTTACTTCGAAAAAAATCGATGAATTATTTATTATTTTTATTTTTGTCAGCTACGATTTAAAAATCATCGTACGACGTAGAAACGAGAAATATATGTGCGTATCGCGCGAGTAACAATCACGTGAGACACCTGGACCGGCCGCAGCGATTCCTCGTGGATCGTCAAACCGGATCGAGGAACCGGCGATTATGGCGGCATCGGTGGTGGCCTCGGGCACGGCCCATGTTCGATCGATGGCACTCAGACGTCGTTACTATCGGTTACTACGATCGTATTCGAAACGATGATCGCTAATCAGCGTATTGCGAACTGCCTCTCTCTTTCTCTCTCCCGCCTTTTGCAACCGGCAGAAAACACAGCTTGTCGTCTCGCGGTAGCGAATTCCGCAATCCGGTCAGCGGATTCCCTCGGAATAGTAATTACGGTGCTTTAACGAGCAATCGTGGCGGCCGCCACTTATCAACACCGAATAACCGACCGCTCGTTTATCAGTTTTTTTCCTCGATGAATCGGCGATTGTCTCGGGATGAAATGTTTCACGCCGAAAAACATTTGGGAAACGCGGGAGCGCAGAAAAATAAAATAAGTATCAAGTAGTTCGCCGCAAGAAATCAAGTCTTACATTTTGTCGAGTTGCAGGCTTGCTTCACTTGGCTGTTCATATAGCGCTGGAAATAATAAACTTCTTACTGTAAATACGAAGTGAGTCATGTTTCCCCATGATAAAAGAGTTGCAAAGAGTCGTTGCATGCCGCGAGAAAGTTAACGGATGAAATATATAATGATGCGAGAGATCACGATGAAAGTTCGCGAGAAACGAAAGCACGAGAAGCGTCGATAGCTCGGTATCGAGACGATACGATCACCGATCACAATCACTGCCGCCGCCGCCGCCGCCACTGCCGCCGTTGTCAGATCGAATCGATGAATAACACATTGCAGTTAGCTTGTAAACGACAAGATTCGTTTCTGTCGCGTTCTAACGACATATATTATGTGCTGCAAGCACACGTGCTACTTACTTGGCGATCCGAGTGGTTACAGTGGCATAAATCGAAATATCGAGAAACCGTAACCAAGTCATAAATCATACGTTATAGCGGCAGTTTTTCTCAATAATCTCTCTCATAAACTTTTATCCACCCTGCTGTGCGTGCTGCCCCAATTGACAGTTGCTTTTTCTTTCTCGTTCAAGACAAGCGTTGCGAGACAGATTGAAGGCCACTGTGCGATTTGATTACAAACGCGTATAATTGCGCGGTTTACGGATCAGAAAAAAATCGGACATTTTTCTGACCGGTAATTAGAAAAACGATCACCGTTCGTCTACGGTCCTGTTCTGTATGGCTTCTCCTTTCTCTCACGCAAAAGTCGTGTCGGTTCTTTTTTTTTTTTTCTTTTTATATTTGAACGAACAACTTGCGTATAGTTTATAGAAGTTTCGGAGTTTAACGCTAGAACAACATCAAAGTCAATTTGACGGATATTTGAAAAATCTTTTTCTTCGTTATATTTTAACTTCTTTAATATCTGAATAATTAATAAACAATAAAAGCTTTTAGCTACAAAGATTCTTAATATTTCTGTCATATTTGGACAACAGCAATAAATTTCTCAATAAGTTTCTGTAATTTAAAATAAAAAAATCCATCATTTTGACGGGTTGCTTTTAATAAAAGATTGTTTTTAATAAAAGAATGCTGATGAAACACGGCTCATATTAGCGCGTTAATATCAAGATCGTTTTATTGCTTGTTGACCGTGTTGTCTGCTCCGCCGACAATGTTATCGATGAGAATAATACGACATTATTGTGTAATGGCATTTTCTGATACGCGTTGTCAATTCACTCGTGTTCTCGATCGGAAATACATTTTTAAGTTTGATGCGACAGCTAAAGACACTTTAATGGAGCAACTAAACGATTTTAAAATGCGCTTAGCTTCCGTAAAGCGCTCATTCGATCGCACCGGGGTAAAAAATGCAACAAGAAAAAAATTTTTGCACGACCGAAGATAAAAAAACTATGATACACCGATTAAATCGATTTGTTGCTCGCAAAGTGGCGAGACCGAAAACGCCAAATAAATTTGTACACTCTCTCTACGGTCGCTCGCTCTACATAATCGGTCTCATAACGTGACAACACAATTGCAGTCAATTAGCTGACAACGAGAGATTGCTGTAACTACGCGAAGTCACGCACCTAAAAATAGTTCTAGAGACTTGTTGTTTGCAGCGTGTGCGTGTGATATTATTATTAATTTTTTTTTTACAAAAACCAGCGTTCGATTCTTATTGATCTTTTTTCATTTAATTTTAACTTCGTAGAGTCTGTGTGTTTTTTTTATTAGGCTTGTTTAATATTATTTTTATGTGAGAAAATAGTGTTTCGAAAGTATTAAGATACAAAAACCCTCTTGGGTAACACGTCGCTAGACGTCGTATTTCGCAAAACGGCTGTTACAACCGTTAATTATTGCACTTCTTTCTTTTCTTCTGCCAACCGTTCGCGGTTCATTTGCATTTCGCGAGCCGATTTGCATTTCTCCTCTGTAATTGGGCTCCTCTAATTCTCTCGAAATCGTTACAATTCGCTTAGGGTCAGAGATGTCAAAGTTGGGTAACCAACGTCGAGAAGTGTAACAAACCCCGATAGCGTTCTCCGAACCATTTACCAGCTTATCTTCGCGGCATAGTATAACGTCTCGTTATACAGCCGTGACACAATTTTCCGAAGTCATTGTTTGCGTTCTTATATATTCGTCCGCATCTGCCGGAATTAATCTCATGCCAGCGATTTGCGAGGTCGACGCGATGCACCAATGTGCGGCTACGTGATTTTGCAATTAGAACGCGACGGGCACGTTATGGCCAGTAAAAGATTCAAGGAAAATCAAGTTACGTTTTGCAAAAATATGCGTTCCGTTTATAGCCAAACTATAAATAACCGTAGCACAAGATTTAAATTTCTTGCGCAAGTGTGTCGCGAATTCTCTCAGTTAATTAATATTGTAAATATAATTTTCTTCTTCGTGAGGTTTTCGTTCAAGCTCACGTAAAATTAGCGAGGTCGTTGGTACAAGATTGATAATTCTGAACGATTGATGTTGCGTTCAAAGTCGCAGGGTAAACAAAAGCAAGGCGAGAGGGTGTTCGCAGAAATAGCTGGGACGAAGGGAACGCTGCGCCGATCGCCTCTCTGCCAGGCTGAAAATTCTATTTTTACATACCGATTGCTGTTACTTACAGAACAGTCTAAACTTGTACAACGGAATCAACTAAATAGACATTTTGTGCTCGTTGCATACTTTCGTTAACATTGGATTTCTCATCGCTGATACGTGATCTTTTAGCGCTAGAACAAGCAGATTCGTCAAAATGACGGGATTTCGGACTTTTTATTTTAAATTACAGAAACTGTGTTAAATTGTGCTTGTGTTCAAATGGTTGACAGAAATAATTAAGAAACTCTTCGTAGCTGTTTTTGTTAATTATTTAAATATCAAAAAGAAATTAAAAATAAAATGACGAATAAAACGTTTTTTCACATATCTGTCAAATTGACGGATGTGATGAAACCATGTGTACATTCAACTCTGTTCTACTGTTAAATCTGTAGTACAGATAATCTATAAGAAAAAATCTTTTAAGATAGAATCTATTAAATGAGATGAATTAAAGAAAAAGAAGAAGAGAAGAGACATGCTATGCATCTACTGCATGGTATTTATCATAGTTCGCATATTGCGACAGAAATAGGATAACAAACGTTGGGAGCGCGAATCGCGTCAGGTATCCAGCGGTTCTAATTTTACGAACGGGGGAACGGGTCGATTCTCGCGATAGCAACCGACAGAAGATCAGAGCGCTAAAAGCGGATTTTCGAGATGCGAGTGCCGCATTTTTCGAGCGCGCATCTCGCCTCGAGTCGTTACCGTCGACAGCGCTGGTCGCGATTTCTCGACCACGACGTCTGGCGAGCGAGAATCGAAAGCCTCTGCAGTCTCGACGTCGACCATCGGAGCTGCAGATTCCTGCAGTGTTTTTTATCTTGGGACGACGACTACTCGGTAATACCATTATTTGTAATAAAATAGAATTTGATAAAAGCGATATGATAAATCTATTTGTTAATTTTTTAAATATTTTTCGTTAAGGAGCGTTGTTATAATAAAATACAAATCTTGAAATAATAATATTATATAAAATAGTGCTATAATAGATGACAAAAGTTTGTTTGTGTAACTTTTCGATTCTACAATTCAAGTTAAGAAATTGTATTAGAGATTATTTTTAAAATGAAAAAAAAAAATTACAAAGAAATTGCCCTGATTGTCAGTGCAACAAAGATGTTTTCTTTGAAGGAATAAACGTTTTTAGACATCAAAGAAAAAAAAGACAGAAAGAGAGAAAATAGTGAGAGAAAGTGCACAGTGTCCGCATTCTGTAATGCACGTTATTTTTATTGTAAACAGGAAACTGATTGTTGTTATAATTAAACGCTTATCGACACGGGAGTCCCGCATTATTTATACGTCATTTAGACTAAGATCGAGCGAGTTTTACGATCTCTAAGCGGCACCTTGTTCTCGTTTAATAAGAGAAACACCGAGCGGCATTCTACGTTTGATCGTAGAACTTTTCGCGCAACCGCTTTTCCGTTCGGTTCGCTATCGACGCGTGTCGGTCGAGCCGTTTAATTAAATTTCCCCGCCAGTGTGCAATCGAGCGTTGATCACTGTTTTATTACTGTATTATCACAAATGTACTTTCCTGTTTCACTCCCTCCCTCGTTACATTTCAATGACTTCGATGTCTTATTCACAAACAACTTTCGAACGAGACGTGGAAAATCGATTCGAGGAAAATCCGGGGTGAACAGTGAAAACCAGAAGAAAGAACAAGAAGTTGTTTACAGAGGGAACTCTCCCAGGAAACTGTTAATCATTTTCTGATTTCCCGTGATAAACGGTAAAAGGTAACTGTGTTCTAGTTTTGCGCGCAGGTCAGGTACTAATCGTAGAATTTATCGGGGAGGGATTAGTTGACTTAAATGCAAATGTCATGTGTAGCAAAAGAAACAAGAGTCGCTTTTGCAATAGATTTTACATACATCTATCTGTCTGCCACACGTATTACTGATATCGCGCGAATGAATTATCATTTAACACTGCGCCAGACTGGATGGCAGTGATATATACTTTCGTGCAGAGGAGTCAGGTTTTAACGCGCAAAACTGTATCATAAATTCTCTAATCCTTAAATATATTCCGCTACCGGTTGCCAGCAGTGCCAATTCATCGATATTCGAAGCAAGATATATGTCGGCTGATAGCATAATGCTCCGTTTTAAACTCCAATGAGAAAATAAATAAAAAACGAAAAGATAATCAAAAATAAGAAATTTATAATGTAGATAAAATAGAAAAAATAACTAATAAATTTAGAATTGTGAGTGTCAAAGTTTCGGATGGATCTCGCGATGGAAGACAGGATCAAGCAATTTTTGTTAGAAACAATTTGTTCATTCTACCAAGTAATCCCCATTGTTTTATATTATTTCTCGCTGTTGTGTACTTGGTGAAATGAATAAATCGCTGTTTTAATAAAGTTGTTTGGTCCGTTTTTTTCCATCGCGAGAACCGTTGCAAACTTTTTCATTTATTCAATATGTAAAATTGAAAATTTTTTTTTCAACATCACAGAATATTTAATAAGCATTACGTTATATATATTGCGGAAATTGTGCTGCGTAACGGAACTCGACAGAAATCAATTAAGCCAGGAAATTTAAACGCGTGTATTTAATGTGTGACGAGGTCGGAGCAGATACATGACGCAGCGGAAATTGGTGCAGATACATACGGGCATTCAATCATTATCAGAGGCGGAGCAAAAAAAATGTATCAACAGCTAAGTGAATTGTCCGTTAATTGTCATTATCTCCTCGCTGAATTAAGATCAATTAAGGTCATAACGGTATATTGTGAAGCGATGGTGCGACTTGTATAATTCTTCCAAAAAATCTTTTCTTCGTTATGAACGTATACAAATTGCGCGGTTTTTTAAATAGGATTTATTTAAGTTGGTTGAAAATCATTGCAATTATTTGTTGTCCTTACATGATTTAATATAAAAAATATTTTTTTTATAAAGAAAACTAATAATACGCGTATAGTAGTTTTCGAAACGAAGTCTATTATATCTATAAACTATAAATTACCGATTTTGTTGAACAAAACTGATTAATATAAAGTCACGCCCGAACGCGAAAATTCTGTAGATATGTTTTAAGGGAAAGTAAAGAGGTTTTATATACATGTATAAAATATATACGTAATAATTGTGCCATTTCCGTCACGACGGGATAGCGTAGAGGTGGTTCGCGATTTTTACTGCAAAATCGCGGTTAATCACGTGAGAAAGCAAAAAACAGGACAATTTGTCGGCCAGAAGGAACTCTCGTAGATACCGTTAAAATAGCTTCCTTATACGTATCCGTCCAGCTACTGTCATGCTCGTGGCTATTTGTACTTGTCGCATATAATTGGCAGGGAGGAACTCTTTGAGCGCATTTTTTATACGATCTACAATGTATATAATTTTCAAAATTAGATCGTTCTTTCTTTCATTCTTCTTGAATATATTTAGTTTTTCCCAGAACAATAATTGAGAGCTCTTTCTAAAGCTTTGCCAAGCAAATTTTGCATTTCGTAACTCGACAATCATTTAATAAATCATACTTTTTATCCAGAAATTACGAAAATAAGTGACGAACGTTTTTTTTTTGTTGTTTTATTTATAATCTTATCGCGTCTTAATTAATAAGATTTCTGTTAGCACAATTAGTTATGTTTCGTAAACATTTAGCAGAACTATTAGAAAGCGTGTAAAAAATATTCAATATGTACGATTAATTGCTGAATTGAGCTTCCCCGAACACCAAAGTTTCCGGCCGCTGAGTCGCGAGAAAGCGAATTATTTTCCTAATCCGCTGTCCTCGATTTCTGTATTATGTTTCGCGCGGACACTCGAACTACCTACTTTGGATTAAGCAAAAATCCGATACGATCTGCATTTCGAACGTATTCACTTCGTGCGAAACACTAAGTAAAACTTTTTAGCATTGCATTTGCGATAACGAGATGTTGCAAAACTTGGATTTACAAACTCGCGGATTGTGACAGTTTTTTTTAATAGTTATGTTACTTTACAAGAAGCTTCGTTAAAATCGACAGAAATACATGTAGCTGGCAATACCAGTGAGACGTTACTGCTGATTTAATGTGAACAGTCATACGATATACGGTAGTTCTTGATAAATTTCTGAATACCAAGCGGACGTTTTATTCAGCTTTTGAGACTCTCAAGAGTTGTAGCAAAACTAATATGTTAATGACATTGTGATTGATTTCCAGTGAAATTATCTGTCATTGACTCTATCAGTGAACTTTGTATACTGGTTCACTTTTGAGAGAACGTTCTTTCACTGCGATTCGATCAGTGACATCGTTACTGATTCCCAGTGAAACTATCTGTCACTAAATCAATTAGTGAAAGTTTTGCTGATTCTTCTCAATCCTTAAAAGCTGTCACACAAAATCACGTTGATCATAAGTGAAATTTCATCTCAATATGTATTTTTTTTTATTTTAGAAATCAAAAAAATCCGATCGTGTGAATAATACCCATAAAATTAACGTTGCCAGTGGTTACGTTTTTAATAACATTGAAACGAAATTTGCATGGAGTAAAACTTCACCCATGATAGCTTTTAAGGGTTAAGAGAGTATCTCATCATTTACATTTCTGTTTGTATATTTGTAAACATTTATAGATAATCATAGAGCGTCGAAATTGCTTTGCAGGCTGACGACATTTCTTTAACAAAAAAAAAAAAATAGATTTAATTAATCGACAATTTTTTGCGTTATCATCGTGTGATTGTTCGACAGAGTAACTTAGCGTTATTAACGCTGTGTAATTAGGAACGCTGGCAAAGGTCGCGTTACAGCTTAACAAGATGTAACACGTGCACAAAAGACTCGCGCTTGTACATGCCGCGCCTGCGGTCACAGATGCGAGTTACGGTTTATGTAGCCGCTTTGCTATATAGGTATATATATAACGGTTATCCCCTTGATTCGTGCATACGCTTCTGAATCACGGCAGATTTTTCGTTTCGTATTTATTTACGCAAATCGTAATCGCGACCATTCCTTTGTGTCGCTCCTTTGTTTCGCAATCGCGCTCGTTCGAGCGATAACGGTTAATTCGACACAGCCAAAACGCGCGTGACGAGAATGCAAACGTGTCTCGAAAAGTTTCTCTGTACAACAATGATTTAAATGTAAATGTTTACTAGAATTCGAGACCGTACAGGTACTTGAAAATCTCTCTCTCTCTCTCAGTTAATGTTGAAACTTGAGAACAAACTATTCTTCGCAAAAGTGTCGTTAGAATTTTTCTTGCGCAAATTTTCGAGACGTTGTAAATTCTCGCCTAAAGTATGTGGAGCGTAAAGACTGTAAAAGAACTAAAAACTCGCGGTTGGGTAAAATTTTATTCCACTCTTGTTAGAAACATCCTCTCTCTCCTGCTCCTTTTGGCGTCCTCTCAAGATCGCAAACTCTAGATATAATGAGACAGTTCTAGTTTCTTTTTTGAAATATTCGAGTTCTTAATATACTTTTTTTTTTAATAGAAATTTATATAAAATACCATCTAATAATTTACTCGTTCGTTTAATTGAAGAGTTCTTGATGTTTATAGTTTTAAGCTTAATTATCTTGTTGAATACATGCAGGAATTTATTAACGTTATCTTTTACGCATCTGTTCAGATTCCTAATAGACAGCGTGTTTTCTCTAACAATCGTGTATTAATATCACGTCTATAGCAACTGAATGAAACACTGTCACGTCAGACTCTGCGGTAACTTTCGAAAGTGTCTAATTAGTTACACTTTCCGACGGCACTTCAACTAGACAAACGTAGCGTGATTAGTTACTGTTAATCAAAGCAGTTTGTATTTTAATAATAGAGAAGAAATAGATATGTCCATGTGTAAATTAATGAAAAAAGTTTATTTTTTGCAAAAAATAAAAATGAAAAGTGCCACTCAATTTGTCCGATAACTAACGCCTAAATTTTTGTAAAAGTAATGCGAGATAAAAATTTCTCGCGTAAAGAGCATTTGTGCCTTTTCAAATGCGGATATCAAACCGTTCACTTTTTCTCATTACTTAGTCACGTGCAAGATATCTAATATTTTAACAATCTCGCGTTTCGTATCGCGCATTAGCCGCGAATAATATTTCCGTCTTCCGTATTGTGATGCAATGTAATTCTGTTTGGTCGTTCTGTTTGCCGTTGCCAATGACAATCGAAATGCATTAAAATCCAAAACCGATATCGAATTATGTCGCATAAATTTCCGCGCGAACAATTCTTGGAAAAGTTTTACGAGTTCTGTCACGGATGTCGACAGGATTTATTACTCTCTCGTCATTCTCGTTTGTCTCATTTATCCTGACAGCAAATTGCGTTCAGAAAGTTGAAATGTATAAAATTAGGGAATAATTAACATTGGAGTATTGTTGCGATATCTGTCAGAATTGTTACAGGACAATGTGTATAAACGCGTTTTCACAGATTTTGTTTGATTTAGTATTTTTTATCCGTAAATCTCTCTCAGAGTTTTTCTCGAGGTTCTCTTTACACGGACGATTACGGTATTTAAATGACAATAAACGGGATTGTTTATACGTTGAAGAGAGCGTAAAATTTTGAATGTAACGTTTGGTTTTCCTTTGCAACTTACGCGTCGGTAAATATTATTACAATGTCGAACAGACGCGCGAGATGCACATCGACGAAATCTAGTGTGAAGTTCGGCAATGATTATCTTTATGCTTCCACGAAGGGTGTCGTAACAATACCATCTCGCGCGTTTTTCTTTTCTTTGTTCAGTATACAGTCGCGCGGATTACTGGGACGCGTACGGTACTCTGTGGATCGTAAATTTTGAAACTCTCGTCGCGCACTGGAGTAACGGCCGGCGTCGCTATTTCGCGTTCGACTTCAAGAATCGCCAAGAGGTCCGTTTCTTCGGCAAATAAATATACCGACTGTAAAACGCGTCGCGCATATTATCTTTATCGTTCTTGATATGGTCGTATTATGGTGCCGTTGTAGCTTGTGCTCGCTATTATATTTGAGTGGCACACGGAAACAAGTACGCGCGATTACGTACTGGCGCGTTTTATATTCCTTCAGAACTCTGTATGCTCTTTTTCGGAAGAGATATAAATACGAACGTTCTGCGTAAAAAGAGGTAATAAAACTCTTTCTAATCGTTAAAATTTATTTTCTTTAAATGAAAATAAAATAAACTTTTCAAATGTAAATTTACTCAAAGCAAAAGAAAGTCAGAGTATTTCTGATAATGAAATAATTAGTGACATTCACTTGGATGAAAAAAAGATTGAGAGATTCCTTTTTTATAACATTACAACATTATAAAGTAATTTCTCTTTTTAAATATTATTTTATCGACGGGAGAACAGAAGCTCCCTTGACGCGAGAATTTTCAAATAATTGTCTCACGTCTTTGCATTGCTGCGCGTTAACTTTGTAAGAGATGTTGTATTCTTGTGCAAACTTTAATCAGAAATGGTAGTTTGGTGGTTTAATATCGCAAATACACACACACACAGAGTTATGAGAGTGGATTACATTTAAAATGCACAACGATTTTACTCCGCGAAATGTTCGTCCTTTTGTATTAAGCCGCGCGGCAACCACCCTCCCTCTGAAGAACGCAGCGCAACAAGAAATAGTGGGTAGAGCCAGCCTTTCAGATACGAAGAACAGATTGGTGACGTAGATATGATAGTATCGACCCTGTCAGTCTGGCAACCGTCACCCTAGCAACCCTCGCCATTCCTTTTGCATAAGAGAGAGAGACATGGCGGTTATGTGCTCCGGCTAGACGTCTGAAGGATCCTCTCTTTCTCTCTTCTGCCTGTACTCTTCATTAGCGTCACGGTCAACGGATGGTCTCTAGCACGCTCGAGAGAGAGTTCGAGATAGACAGCCGTATCTTCAATTGACATCTAAGGAGATTGCGGATGACCTGTCGCGGACAGTCTTATCTCGCCCCCCCGACGAAATGTGGACAGCAACCGTAGAAGATTACGAGAGACAACAGAGTTAAAGAGAGAAGTAGGATTAACAATCAGTTACAGAGACACGAAAAAGAAAGGATACGAAAGCACAAACGGCCACTTGAATAACCGTAAATAGAGTTCGGCAAAAAAAATAATAAGCAATCGTATTTCTTTTGCCGAACGTGGTCGTCGGCACGGGTAACGCAATGAGACACACAGAACGCGGTGAGAAATGCGGTATGTTAATGTAACATTTAAACGATCGGTCGTCTAAAGAAATAGTGACGGTTTAATAAGCAACAATTATCGGTTGGAAACCGGTCAATCGGTTTCGCGAGCTACCGATTTGGCAGTAGCTGCGTGTATAGATCGATTGAATAGGGTAATGATTATCGCGCGAACCTCCTTATCGTGTACTGTACGCATTTCCTGAAATTGCCTCTGCTTTTCCAATAACGAATCAAAGCGTGGATTATCCGTTGCACGAAATACTTATTACATCCCGCTAGAGATGATTGAATAAGATTAAGGAGAGAGCGTGCGCGCGCGCGAGGTGAGCCCGCGATTATTAATCGGCTGCAATCTCGAAATAACTGTTCTCAATCTGCTGATCGATTTCCTGTTAGTGCCGCCCGGCGCTCTGTGTCGTTCCATTTGGCCCTTTGACAAATGAATAATCAGGGATTGTGCGTAACGAGCGAGAAGATTACGACGCGTAGTCGCGCGCGGTATCCGCGCAGCTGATCGTACCCCTTAATTAAGTCGCCATCGGATCTATCTCTCCTTGCGCGCGATCTAACGTATCGTTTTATCTCCCATTTGTCATCGCGCGGAATAACACAGAGAAAGAGAGAGAGAGAGAGGAAGTGTCAAGACTTACGAGGCTTCGTGTAGCCGCGGGAAAGCCGCGCGCTCCCGTGCATCGACTTCGCGATATATCGTATGCACATATCGCCGAGAGAGAAATCGAAGAACGCGCGCGAAGGGATCGATGTCGCAATAAAACGCGATTTAAAATTGTACACAGCGATCCGGGTAATAACTGCAAAAGGTGGTGAATCATTAACGAGACGAATGATATTCCTCTCGCTGCGAATTTTTAACTGCATCTTCAATAATGAATATTCGTGCCTTGATTTGCACGTGTTTGGTCTTTTACGTAACCGAGTACCATATTGAGTTTTGCCTTTTGCATATTCCGCGCGCGCGAGCGACATGCAAATGTCTCTCGAGATGATGTTACACGGGTATGTCGTAAAATTAATGTAAAAAACATTTATTCAGCTACTTTTCTCGATTAAAAATTTATGAGAAGAAATTCTCTCGTCATTTCTTGTTGTGCGATTACTTACAACCGTGTGAGAACAAAACGACAATCTCGAATGCATTGACCCGGCCCTTCTCGTTTTGCAATTCAACAGCCAAAATATCAAACACGGCAATTTTATCAGGCAATATCGCTGACATTATTCGGGACGTATTCCGAAGATAGCGACGTATTATTATGTAGTTAAATGAGACGGGGAGCTGATGCGCGCACATATAGCAGGAAATTGATAAGACGACGTGAAAGCCCGTACTGGGTGTGTCAAGCGCCACATTTTTCTTTTCTCTTATCGAAGATCGCATGTGAAATTTAGAGATCATGTAGTTTTCGCATCAACTCGAAACCGTTCTTCGTACGAAAAATTCTCTAAAATGAAAATAGGTATTTGTTTAAATCACCTTTCAGAGAAATTAAATCAATCTAATGCGCCGAGAACTTAATTAAAGCTATTTATAAGCAGTTGAGTATTTTGCCATCTTTCTAAAAATGAATACAATTAAATACAAAAATATATGCGAGAGATGTGACTGTTTAAACAGCAACAAATATTAATGATAAGAGTAAGGACAAAAATAAACTAATCTGATATTTGATGCTTTCGCAACGTGTTGCAAGAATTCTTGATGCAAATATCAGGCTGCTATTAAACCCTGACGAAGTGAATCAAAATGTCAACGAAATGTCGGTTAAAAAAATGACTCTAACGCGGTTTAAAAACTATCCTCAGACAAAATAAATTCAATAACAAAAATAATTATACCAAAAAAAAAGATGAAGGAAGCAAGGAAGAGTTAAAACATACACGGAGTTGAAACATAGTCATTCTTGGAAATGATTTGTACACTGGAATTATCTTGTCTGATCCGGTAATCGTCTTCCTCGCTTACACGAAAGCGTCTACGCGATAGTGTGCGAGTATACGCTGAAAATCGCATTACCTAAGAAAGTTATTGATTCCTTTTTGCGCGAAGAAGATCCGATGCGCTGGAATATTAAGACACGCGGCAGCAGAAGGAGGGTGTATTATAACCGATAAGGATCTCGAAGCGTGTAATCGGAAAATCGTATTTGCGAGCTCGCTACGCACACGAGGGGTTAATAATCGCAATTGAAATTTTTACACGACCGCGATCGGCGATGGCGACGGCGCAACGATGAGTTTTACGGCGTCGTTTACGGGAGCTAGCGATGAAACGTTGATCGATCACGGATCGTCCTGGGAATCTGGTATAATCTTTCGCGATCCGACGCGCGCGAAGAGAACGCGGTTAGCCGAAGCGTGCAACGAGAAATTACGTCGCGTACACATCGCGGAATGAAAAACTCTATCGAAATTTCTGCGTAAGGATAACAACACGATAAAAGCACTTTGGACACTTGGAAAGCTTCGAGTGTAACTACTAGTGATCGTCGTAAATGGCTCTCAATTAACTCTTAATTAGATAAATTAAAACAGTCGACTCGTTAAACGGCAATTTCGTGCGTTAAAGTCCACAAAAATTTGCAGTTTGAAAATAAATATAATTTTTTTAAAATTGTTTTGAGCTACTGCGGTTTAAGCATTCAAGCCGAGTAACATTGCGAAAGCTCCGATAATCATATACACACATTCGATAACTTACAATCACGATATATATTTAATTGTGAAATAACCCGCAACGGAGAAGATAACCACGTTTGCTGCTGCGAGTATAAGGTTTTTACGAGCGGTTGCTTCCTGCCTGAGCGGAAACTAGGATAAACCTATGCATTATCTAAGACCGGTAACAGGACCAAGACTTTTAGAAAGAAGCGAAATGTTGCGTTCTATCTCGCCGTTGCTACGGCGCGCTTTTATTCGACAAGAAGAGATGCCGCATCCAAAATACAAGCTAACCGTCCGACGTTGTCTCAACTTTAATCAGAAGTTTCTTCTATTTGGATTGTGGCTGTAGCTGACGCGGCAGAGTCGAGGGATTCATCTTTGATGACGTCAAGTTCGTACTTGCTCCCCTCGCAGCCGTCATGTTGCACGTATATTTAACGAAATGCAAATCCTGATTGGCGTTTATTGCAGCAAGTAACTGCTCGTAATTAGAAATTGACAAAATTATATCAGCTCGAAGAAGATTTCACGGGAAAATTTTCACGTGACTTTATCGAATTAGCACGAAAAGTCGAATTACATTTTAACAACTTTGAACGATTATGTTCCTCCGGAAAAAAATTGCGAAAGCAGATTGATCGATCGCTTCGGAATCTCGTCTCGTAGCTTTTGACCTTTACTTCGGCGTTTTCTTCCGAAAGAAGCCTTTCGTTTCTGTTTCTTCGTAAAATGACGCTTCTTTCCGTGACTTTTTCTCGCTCCGCTCCGCTCCACTTTCGCCGACCACGCTCGCTTATTTAATTTGCGACAATCAATGGCCGCGGGACTCGTGAAATACGCGAAACGAGCCTAGGCAAAAAGATGACTCACGGGAGGATATTTATTGCCACAACCGGAGGGAATTATCGGCCGTCGTTTCGTCCTGCGGGGAAAACAATCCTCGCTATGAGGTTATTGCGCGTCCCTTTGCGCGTTTCTTCCGAGAAACGATCGACCTAATTCCTTCCGCCGTAGTGCTCACGATACGATTCTTGCGGCGAAATAAAAGATCGAGGATCTTTGTGCCAATTATGGCGTTCCGTTAGGTTCTCGAGAAAATTACCGAAACGAGATGGTTTGCAAAATCTGCGTGGCCATTGTGCAAGTCGAATCTGATTTGTGAACCGCGGCAAAAGTCGGAGAAGTTAAATCCTAAAATTTCGTTAAAACCGTTTATTCGTTTGTTAACGCGCGTATTTCTTTCGCGCGCGATTGAAAATTACTGTAATCTTCGCGATGCGTCGCGTTGAGGTTTGGTTTGCATCAGGAGTAATCACAACCATCCGCGCGGTTGTTTGCGATTTACCGGCGATGGATGCAACGCACGTGACAACAATAGTGCGCGTTTTCGCACATATGTTCGCACGGGAAAAATAAAAAATAAAAAATTTGTGCTGAAACAGCAAGAAGATTAGTTACTATATGACTGGCAAAAGGAATTGGGAGAGGACTTATTAGATTTGTTACTTTGCTAACAAAATATTTTGTCAATAAAACTGAAAATTCGATAGGTTTCTCTCTTGCTGGTCATACAGTAGAAAAACTTTTCTTTTTCGCGGCAGAACATAGTGTCAATAAATGTCAATAGCGTGATGACGCATCCGGATATATTTAGCGAAATATATTTCATCTGTTTATTTTCATAAGTTCAACTACGAAAGATCACCACTTACGTAACAAGTCACAACCTCGTTGTCACGAGATATAGTGCATTTAGTTCGCGTTAATTTCGAGCATATAATTCGCAATAACCTGGTTAATTATCTAGTTGCCCGAAATTACACAATTGTATGTTGCGGCTGTAACGTCAAAATTCGCACGTGGTTTTCGCGGAAATGTCATTCCGAATTGTACGCGCGGCGCGCAAACGCATCACGTAACGACTCTTCTATTTCGCGCGCGGCCATTTTCCGTGGCGCGCGGATGCATTTGGCGCATCGGTAAGTTTCGCGTTGCGAAATTCGCGGAAAGCGAATTTACGACGCGTCACGGCAGGAAACGCGAAGTCGGAGTATTGGAACGGCGCGAATTGCCGCGACATTAAGGCACGGCAGCGTCGTCGTCGTCGCTGTCACCTCGTTGAACAATTGTTGTTCGCAGGAAGAGAACGTACCTGGAAGTGACACAATTTTCGACGCATATCAGTATAATCGGCTTTTCCGTTGCGCGCGAGAAACGGAAAAAGAGTGTCGTTGACAGAAAATTGCATTCTAAAAAGCTACGTTTAGGGGTGGCGAGACACTCGCTCTTTGCTGTGTGTGTGTGTGTATCTTGAAAAAAACAAAATGTTCTTTCGAGAGGAAAAGAGTTAAAAGACTTCGTGCTTGATTGTTTAATATAGAAAATTTATTACTTAATAGAATTTATTTTATTTAATATAAAAGTTATTTTGTTTAATATAGAATTTATTGAATATAAAATTTTGCACACAAAAAAAATAAAGGGAATTTTATATTAAACAATAATCAGTCAGACTACTTGTGAAATATCTTCTGTTGTCCTTACTTAAAGTTTTCTTAATTCGTTAAAACAATTGATTAATTCCTTTGTATTAAAAGACTTCGATCATAAACGGAACAAGTATAGCGCGATGTCACATGTTTCTCGTTTAATTCCTGATTCTGGAGTTAAAGTATCGCTCTGATGACTTATCCGTCTGGACGTCACCGTCGAGACGGCTCGTGCGCAACGGGAAAGAAAAAAATGACCCAATAAATAAACCAACGGACAAGTCCGAACTAACGGGACGGCCGTTAGGTGTAACGACTGTCATTTTCCAGAGCTTTTGAGACGCGATCGCGCCGTTTTGCGCCGTTTCATTTTTTCCAGCTGTCTGTTCCTTTGGAGTCTCATGCTCCATTACGCGATCCGGCAATTTGCATAACAGAACATATTGACAGTCCGCGAAATCTCGCGTGCGTGAACAATTTACTTAACAAAGACTGTTGTTGACATTTGACGTGTGCGTTGGAGGAAATAATAAGACAGTAAAAAAAAAAAAACAAATGCAGCATATGCACATCCACGCGCACAAACCGAAATATCAAGTTCCGCATCCGAGAATAATCAGTTTTCGCGTCTTCTTATTTTTAATAAACAAATTACGCGCGAGTCATCTGTTAACGAGCGATAGAGACGTAATTGCGAAGTAATCGATAAACCGTGAAAGACGCACGAGGTAAAGTGTTTCTCGAAGACGATTCGCCGCGCGTTCTCGCGATTGTCCGAGCGATAAAAACGGCCTCGGCGCAAATTGCCGCGACCGCAACAGTAGCCGTTTCCTTATTTCCGCGATATTCTCACATTCCGCATTTGCCCGAGTCGTGCCCACCCACGTTATTCTGTGATTTATGCGAGTTCTTTGCACACGAATCGCGCCGGTCGCGGAAATGGACCATGAATGATGCCGCGCGCGGTTTTGCTCCGAAGAGAAGAGAAGTCGCTCACGCGCAATAATAAATTTCGTCTCGCCAGAAGAGAAAACTCGCGAACGAGACCGTAAGTTTACAGAACGGAGAAATAAATTGCGAACGGAATGTAATTTCTACGTCGAGACAAAAGAGACTTTTACGTATGTATATGAAACTCGCGAGAGCGCGGAAATTGTATCTTTCGAACGTACCTGGTTTGCGGAGACTGTTTCCACGTTCCCCGACGCGGGGCTAAATTTATAATCCCCCCATTTAAAGACGGTTTCCAAGCCGTCTAATTGCGCGGATTATGACCCAGAAAATGGCTGTGGCCAAAGCTATTTTAATGGCCGGCTAATATGCTTTTGACGCCGAAAGTCGTCGTTTTACGTAATAATCCCGCGCGGTTTGGAAGAAATTGCGTGAAAAATTATTGCCTTGCACAATCGTGGTTTTACGTCGAATATGCGAAACTTACCCCCATTATGTTTTTATAACGCGGTATTTTATTTTATCGGGAATAAAAAAAAAAAAAAAAAACATTACACCGAATAAGTAGTATTGTGACACGTGAGGTGAGGTTATAATCAATACCTACCTACCTCGAAGTGCGGCTTTTGCAGCCGCAAGAATGCGGATGCTGCGGCGTGCATATCTCAGATTTTTATCCTCTCTCTTTCTCTCTCTCTCTCTGAATTTTCTCAAAACGTAAATCCGACGCGCAGCAAGCGACCATTCAAGATTTAGCTCGCGTGAAAATCAGATTGACGGAGTTTTCATTCGAAACGCGCGAAGGGATACCTATAGAGAAAAACGCGCGTCTCTCGCGCACCGCTTCTCCGTGCTGTCTCGGTTGTTTCCGGCGTCTCTCGGCGTCGTTCGCGAACGCGTCGAGACGGACCTACTCCAGTCGAAAGCTGACCGTCGCGCGTGTGAGACCGTTCGCGATACAACTCAGTGACAATTGCGGGAGTCCGTTCGATCGTTGAGAATTTTTCGGTCTGTCACACAGAGAGATTGTCCACGACGAGATCTCGTGCGATTTTCCATCGAGAACAGATCGCGTTTGTTTTGTTGTCCAGTTGATTGCGGGCCGACCGGTCGATCGATTTGCCACCGGCTCGTCGCCGACATCTGTCAACTCCCGCTCGAAGCAGTTCGAGAATTGCTGGGAACAAATCGCGTCATCGAGACAGGAGCTACGTGGGCGGAATTTTAATTAACATTAGACGCTCACGTCAAGTGCGCGCGCGGAAGGCCACGGCGGAATAAACATTGGTGCGGGACGCGGTAAGGTCGAAGTCGCGACACCTGTCAGTCGTATTTGCCAACGAGCTGTCAACTCGGATCTAAGTCTTGTCGTTTTGTGAACGAAGATGTGAAGTTGGAAGATTCGGAAGTTGCGTCGGAAAGATCTCGTCGAAGTCTCTCGTCGAGTTGCTCGAGACACGAGGGTGGCGGCCACCTTAAATGAATTGAACGAACGAGCGTTTAATTCGGCCAATTCAAGTCTGGTTCTCGCACGGCGTCGTCGCGAGGCAGATCGTCTAGTTGTCATCTCTGTCGCTTCTGGCGTCAACGTCGAAAGTTGACTGACCGACGTGACTCACGAAATAACGAGTCATCCTCGAGTTGCGGCGATTGTCGCGTCGTGTGTGACCACACATTGCTCGCGGTCTCTTACAACGTCACCAACGTCGAGAAATCATCATCGATATCCTCTTATTAACACATGAGCGATCGTATCTTGCGACAGTCCGGGATTAAATTACGGCGGATAGTCTCGACTTTGGGATCTCTTAATCGCTGACGTGTGTTGTTATTATCGCGCGCGTTGATAGAATCAGGATCAGTTTCAAACCGGAAGGAGGTATCTCGCACATAAACACAAAAAAAAGAGAAGAGTCGACTGAAACGTTTTCATCTTACACCTGAGCAAATCGCCTGAAGAGGGATCTTTCGTCACGATGAAAGAAAATAGACACTCTTAGAAGATAGCGCGTCTCTCATAACCTCTACATATCGAAGCCTTTAGATCATTTTGACGATCTTCGGTTTTTCTTCGAGAAGCGATCTGGTAACGTCAAGATTACCTGAAAGAACAAGCGGATTGTCGAGAGAAAAGCGGTCACGTGGCACCTGTTACAAAACGATTCGCGGTGCGGAGGGCGAGCGAGTTTCCGTCGCGGATCAGCGTGTCGGGCGACAGGCGTTCGCGAGAGAATGCAACACGGCGCGGAGACGCGATTTTGGCTGATTCTGGCGATAGAATGTTGACGGCCCGATCGGGGCCTCTCGGGCTCGGCGTGCCGCGAACCCTGGGGCCCGCGGATGGGAGCGATCATCTGTTTCTTCTACCGGAACGCGCCCTCGTCATGGACAGCACCCACCTGCGACAGGATCTCGCCGGTCTGGACTTCAACCTGCACCTGAATCTACTGCACACCGCGCCCCGTGGCAACGTCTGGCTATGTGAGTGTTGTGACGCGCTAACGCGTTTGTTTCGAGTGATCTTCGCTCTTAAAATATTTATCGTTTAGAAATATTGGAATTTAAGATCACACACATTGTTGAATGTTAAAACCGTTTAACATTGACATCTACGCCGAAAAAAATTAAAAGAGAAAATCTTATTTGACACCAGAACATTCAGAATTGAGTGTACACTCTTTTACTACATGCGTCAATTTGACGGATATTAGAAAAAAATGTTTTTTTTGTTAGTAGTCTTAATTTCTTCAATATTTAAATAATTCATAAAAAAGGCTTTTAGAGTTACAGAAAGATTTTTAATATTTTTGTCAAAGTTAACATATTTAAAAAATTACATTTGGACAAAACCACCTTAACAATTTCTATAATTTGAAATGAAAAGTCTGAAATCCGTCATTTTAACGAGATCCATAATTTGGCAATTGAAAATTATCAACTAAATATTCGTCAATGATTAATCTAATATTAACGTTCATTACTTTAACTCTTACGAAGTAAAGAACAGAATCTACTAATAGATTACCGCGAACTTATAAGTACATTTTTTTTCTCAATACGTCTAATGTGTGCGTTCTGCACACCACACCTTTGTATCACGTACGACCTCATCGTGCGATAGAGAGAGCGAGAGAGAAACAAAGCTTCTTCTGTCGACGATAAAATACCACGCAAAGAGATTCTCATATCGTATTTCTCGGTACTTTATTATCTCTCATAGACGCGCGCACCTCGGCGGTGATACGAGACGTCAAAACGAGACGTAAACCGTAAACACAGTTGCTTTTCTTCCACAGTTTTTTGTGTGTAAAGGCGGCAGTAATGCCAGAGCCTGATAGAAGATCGCGGCGTCTCGAGGATGGGTTTTTCTTCCGTGAAAAGCCGCGGTATACTTTTTACTCTCGCTTTCGTAAGACAAAATTGTGATCGTAGAAAACTGGAGAAGAATCACACAAGAGTCGTTTCATCGCGAAAAAGTCGTCTCAGAGAAAAGACAGAAAAGAAAAAATTATTAAAATAAAATAGTACAAAAAAGATCGCGGTCATAAAAAGAAGAAGCTTAGCTCCGAAACTCCATAAATCCGTAAAGAAGGAAGAAAATACACAGAGAAAGCTAACGGATGCGCCGCGAAATGATCGCCAATTAAGTGCCTTTTTGCCGCTGAAAACGCGAAAAGGAATACCGTTCGATTATAATGCCCCGTCATCGCGTCTTTATTTACGATCGCATCGGTACATGATACGATCGTTAATTTGATGAACGAAGATTTTAATTAACACAAATTGGCGCATTTGTTTGCCCCGCGCGACATATCGCGGTCGGTTCCTTCCGTATCTCTTATATGTTAGATACGCGAAAACGTATCATTTTTGCCCGACGATAATTGGAGCGGGGTAAGAGGAATAATTAATAATAACCAACACACGTGAGCTACTGACGTATGTTGTGTGTTGAACGAACGATGCGAATTTTTTCTGAGAAACATTCGTCACTTTACGACCACTCGTTAACTGTAAAACTTCTCGTTCTGGGCGCGGATAGTTTCCTGTGAGAAAATCTTTCTCTCTGTTATTACCGTGTGTGTGTGTGTGTGTGTGTGACGAGAGACTGTGTCACATTACGCGAACATGTAAAAAAAAAAAATCTCAAATAGAGGGAACGCATTGTGCAGTTCTTCAAATATAAATGCTAAGTACCCGTCAAATATGTACACGGAAAAAAAAAGTTTCGCCTATTATACGGCTAGCAAGAAAAATTTGCCGAGTCTATTGAATTTTTGTTTCGTCAACAAAACGTTTTGTTGGCAAAACAAAAATAAGGTTCGGCAAAGTTTTCTTGCTGGCTACGATGTATGTAGCAACTAAATTTCTTGCTATTCTGGCAAATCTTTTCCGCGTAATAACTATTATTTTGATTATATATATTACATGTATACAAACACAAAAAAAAAAAAATTATAATGAAGATACAATATTGCTACATGAAGATTTCAATTATTTCACGTTATATTAACGGTGTATTCTCTATTTGGCGGTTGATGCCGAGCGTGAAATGACGCGTGACGCTTTTAATGCTCAGAAATTTGTGCAAAATGTATCAGGCTGACGTGTGTGTGTGTGTGTGTGCGAGTTGCCGTATCCTAGGAAGAACGTTAATAGAAGACGTATTAAACCGTCGCAGAAGAAACATCTCTCTCTTTCTCTCTCTCGCATCGCAATCGCGACTACGGAAAATCAGCGAAGAAATTCTTACGATTTTGTACCTATCAGCATGCACCGCGGTTATTACGGTTTTTGCAAAGGACAGTTAAAATTCACGGTATTATTATATCTGGTATTCGTTCGTAGGAAAAAGAAAGATGTTGTTGCGCGTCCTCTTTTTCTCCCGGGAGAAAAATGACTCGTTTTAATTGCAACAACCGTCTCTCCCCACACGCATCTGACAGCATTACGAAGATTTATGAAATCATTCCGGGATACGTGTGCCTTTTCTTCTCACGCACTCGGATTATTCATAGTAGACCGTGACCGATTTGATAAACACAATTGCCATACTTGTATCTTTTCTCTTTCTTTCTCTTTGTGCGTGTGTGTGTGAGAGAGAGATTTTCGTTTCATTAAAAACACACGCAAACCGCGCGAGAGACGCAGCATTGACAGGCAGGAGATTAGAGGAATCTTTGAAAGCTGAGAATATTCTGAAAATATACAAAGATCGACAGTCTTCTCGTAAGCCGGAAATCTGAAAGATCTTGTTATTTAGTCCAGAAATAAAATATCAGTTAATTCTCGGAATTACACGAATACGACGAACGCGAGTCATTTTGACCTTTAGGAAAGATTTTTCATTATACGTGGGGCGATTGATAGATCTGCGAAACGACGTATAGACAATATCGCATTGCTGTCGTCGACACCGAAGTTTCATCCTTCAGAAGAAACAAATGTCAAACGTGCACATAATTTTAGAGATAAAATTCTATACAGAAACGAATACTCACGTGCGTACAACACATATTGAGAGAAAAATATTCATTGCAATTTACATTTGTCTGAGTATTTTTCAATTTTAAACGAATATAGTGAGTCAAAATGAATGAACTCTCCTCGAAACTCTCCTCGCGTGACAAGGCTCAGTATAAAGCGAAACATGAAAATGATTAAGTAATTAATTAAAATGAAAATTGAAAAATATGTATTGGTTAAATTCTATTTTATCTCTTTTTATTAAGAATTTTGTATTTCTCAAGACTGGTAACAAACTGCAGAATTTATAGCTTTCGCGCGGCACCGATTATTCCAGTAAATTTACACAGGTGTCATGAAATTATTCCGCACATCTCTCTTTCTCTCTCTCACGTGCGCTCTAAGAATACGTGGTATTTAGCCTTGCTCCGGGTACATTCGCGCTGGTACATATATACTTTCGAATATTCGAGCGGGACCGTGCACACAGGACGAAACAATTCGCAAAGAATTTTCGCAGACTCGCGCGAATTAAAATATCGGATCGCGGAGCGCACTTTTTTTTGTTGCGAAACGCACCGTTTGCGAAACTTTGTTTTAACCATTCCTACTTTTTCGCAGAGAATTAATTAGTTCTACGTGCAGCGGCGACTTTAATTAAATATTCCGGTAAAAGTATTGCTTACGATGAAATATGACATCCGAGATATTGCGCGACTCTGAAATAATTATTCAGAACGCGAATGCAATTCTTTGATACGTTTATGAATATCGCGACTCGACGAAATCGATACTTTTAATAATCGTTTATTTTACAAGCGTCGCTCGCAGCAAACTCACCGATGATCAAATGACAGCTATACATGTTTATCTGAAAGTCGCGGTTTTAATCGAGGTGAGTGCCTCGATTTCTTGCCTCGCAAAGCCAAGCGCGTGAATGTCTTTACACGTGTCTTTGCACCAATAATCGCCTCAATAACGTCTTCTAACAATGAAAAGAGCAGCTTGATGTGTTCACAAGACATTTACAACGTCTGTGTACAATAAGCACATCTGCCTGTTACGCCATTCGACGAGATTGACATCGATGAAAAGTTAAGGTCGCGATGGGGAAATGTATCGTTTTCGTCATCGAGATAAGAATGTATGCAAATCGCCCACGTGCACGTTTGCGTATATGCTAGAGAAATAAATCCCGGCTTTTCCCGAGCGAGAAACTCATTTCTCGCACGTGCGAGATTAAAGATCGTTGAATAATTCAGGACAACACAACAGAATAGCAATTTACGAAAAAAAAAAAAAAAAACTGTAACCTACGCGTAATTTTTTCGTTCATTAATCATTCTAATGTGAGCTCTATTTTTGCAAAGTAGATTTCACAGAGATACACGTGTGTACACCCGCAAGTAATTTAATGAAAACCTTGCATCGTCATTATTATCACACACGAGCGCGCACGAGACCGTTTGCATCATCGCGATTACTTCACGACGCAATACCCGCGTTCTCACATACAGAATATCGTATATACGCAGAACTGTCCTTAACGATCACGAAACCTTGGTACTTCTGCTTTATGACATTTCTCGTGCGCGAAATGAGAATTACATTGGGGTGATATATTTTTGTTTATTTTTTTTCTTTCAAACAGGACATCAAAAACCCATCCGACACGTGTCAGGTCGTATCCACTTGCTCGAATTTCACGTGAGATTTTCTCGTGAGATATTTTTATTTTGTTATTGGACGCACACAGTTTATTCCGGTCGATTGAGTTCCAGGTTGTAACCTGACCGGACCGACAGAGTGTAATCCGATCGCGTTCGTTGTCTAATTGCTCCGTTCCGGAAGGTGATTTGTTGCGAGTCGAGAACGAAAATCGGGAGCGCGTTCTTCGTCTTCTCTCATCGTTCGCCAAGATTAATGTCGCCTCCGATAAACGGCGCAAAACGCAACGATTCATCGCTGTACCAGTATTTTCTTTTTTCTTGACGACGACGTGTGTGACGCGCGCGTATATGCTAACGAGATGATATTTTTTCCCTTTCGGCCAGGCTACTTCCGCGATCAAGACTAATGGCTTGAGACTCGGGACGTTGTTTGCGATAAGCCGCGCACATACGCAAGTGTGTCACGGTTATTAAAAGCTTTCACGGTGAGACATGGCCGGCCAGAGTAGTTGAGGCGTAATGGAGTCAGATCTATTTGGCGTCGTGTGATATATATTTTTCTTCTTTTTTTTTTTCCACCCACCACTCTCGACCACTGCAATTTCTTTTTACGCGTCGCACGTATTCTGTGATAACAAGACGAGATTCTCTGTCGTACATCAGATTTTGTCGACGCCAACTCTCGTTTCACTTTTTTCGGTAAAACATAATTAAAAGTTTGAGAGTTGCGGTGTACGAGATAAAAAGAATTTGCGCGGGAAAATGACAAGGGCTTGGAAAAAACTTTGGAAAGTTTTATCATTGAAGCAACCTGGCTTAGTGTAAGCTTATTGCAACGTACATCTGACACCCCAACTGCTGAAAGTATTACATTAACAACTAGAACAATTCAAATCCGTCAGAGTGACGAGCTATTTATTTTAAATCGCAGAAATTTTCTGAGTAATTTTGTTTTAAGTAAATAACAAAAGTGTGAAATATTAAAAATCTTTGCAACTCTTTTCTTAATTGATTATTTAAGTATTAAAGCAATTAAAAATAACGAATAAAAACCGTTTTTTCCGTCAAACGAATGAGGTGTACGCATTTTCCCTTCTGCACGGGAAAAAAATTTTGTTATTGTATGACCAGCAAGAAAAATGTGTGTGATTTTGTTTCACTAACAAAATGTTTTGTTGGCAAAGCAATAAATTTAATAGACGTGGCAAATTTTTCTTGCCCGCCGTAGTAATTAATCTTCTTGCTACTCCGACAAAATTTTTTTCCACGTAAGCCGTGTTAATGGTAATTGCCAAAGAAGTTTACTTATGTCTGTATATATATACAGGCACGTTCTTCGTCATATTTATGAAATTTAATACCGTGCTAATGATATTCACACAAAGTCACGCTTTAAATAATTACATGGAACATCACGTTATATTGAACTACATCGACGCGCGCAGGACGAGATTGTAATTTGAACTGAATTTTGTAGCTAATGAAGTGAAGCGACGTAACACACACACACACACACACGCATACTCAGATTACTCAGTGACCACACCTTGTGAAGCGGGGTCTTTGTAATTATGCTTGGGGAAACGCGCGAATTGACCGCCGAGAGCCTCATTCTCTCTCTCTCTCTCTCTTTTATAGTTCGGAATCACGTGTTTCGCGAAACATAATCGATGTGCGTATATGTAACAAGGTAAACTCGCGCCCGGATTCGTCTTGTTGGACAATCGCGTTCGCGAGGCTTTTGTCGTTGGAAACTTCAACCGAATTGCGCGAGCTATCGATTCGATTATCTAACGACTAAAACGAGCGACTAATTTACATCGTAAATTTGATTCGATCGGGTAATGTTTCCACATCGGACGCAGTAAAAGCTTGTAAAGTGGAACGGGATGCAAATTGTCTAATGACAAACATTACGTCGTCGTTAAAGCAGATCGTTCTTGCAATCCGATATTTTTTGCGCTAGTTTTTGGTCACTCATTAATTGTTTTACTTCGACAATCGATAGAATCGTTGAATGACAATTGAATTCAATGCGATCGGAGAGTGTCGATTCTATATCTCTCTACTGCGTAAGTACACAATAGTCTGTTGCGTTTTGACATCGACGGATTTATGAAGATAGTGACGCATGAATCGCAACTTAACTTAAACGCGAGACCTTTCGCACATGCAAATTTGCGTTTAAGCTTTGCGCGCGCGATGACTCGATGATAGAATTACAGAGATATTTAACGGTCGATAAAACGCCATCCTCAATGGCGACGGGGTGACATTAGATTTCTCTCGATGCCTCGTAAAGAGAGACGATCCTCGAGAGAGGCGGCCACACAAAGGCACTGCTGTTCATTCTCCGAGAAGCAACCTATCGATCGATTGATGGCTACACCGCGGATGTGCAGGATGTGCTAGAGACGTTCCTAAAAGGAAAATCTCAGACTATAATTAACGTTTTAATGGCCGATGACTAGATTTTTTCCGAATACGTTATTTCAAGCCGCGTCTGGCCAATCTGTCTCACGCGTGAATAGCTCATATATAATTTATTAAATCGCGTGTAATTGTCAGATAAAATTTAAAACCGTTATTTTTAAAATAATAAACGTGGCGAGTATTTCTTTTTATCTCAATGTGTGCAGCTTCTGCATTTTTATAATTAGATACTAGACACTACAAACGCGCGCTTTTGACATTAGAACAACCCATAAAAATGACAGATATCAGAAATGCAGTCTGTTTGCAAGAAACGTTAAAATGTTGTGAAATATTAAAAACTCTCTCTGTAGCTGAAAGCTACATTGTTGCTAATTAATTATCTAAATAGTTATTTAAGGTTTAAAGAAATAAAAAAAGAAACTAAATTGTTCTGATATTTGAAGAAATTCTATAATGTTTGAAGAAATCTGTCTTCAATCAGTACTCGTATGGTACAATGCAATTTCTGCCGGTACGCGTTTATTATTTTCGCGCAAGCGCAGGATTATTGCCAAAAAGTGCGGATAGAAAGAGAATTTCAGAGAGGGATATAATGGTGCGCGCACCAGCTCTCATCGGTCGTTATCGCGGTTTATTGTCTTGGGGGCAAAGACGGCTTGGCGGCTTATCCTTGGAGATTATCTCGGACTCTGCCCGTTACATTGGCTACCGTGTAATCGACTGCTGCGCCGCGAACGAACGAAAAGAAAATGCAGTAGAGCCTGTTCGCGAGTCCTGCGAAGTCATGCCCCGCTTCAATCGCGATAGAAACTTCGCTACCGCATTTTATTCCCCTAGAATCTGCAGTACTTTTTTTCCGAGCTCTTGCGACAAAGGGTGTTGCATCAATTTGAATTTTTATTACACCATAAAACGTCATAGAAATGGAAGTGTGTAGATTGTGTTTGAATATTAATGAATAAGGTGCACGCAGGGTACACGTCATCGAAAAGTGTTTAACAAAAACAGAAACACACACACACACATACACGTAAGATCGCGATAAAATATTAAATATATATCTTTAATAGATTGTACGTGTTTCCTAATATTGTATCAAATATTTTTTGTAAGAAAAAATCGCTTACGTCAATGCGCTAATCGATCGAGAGAATTTCGCGAAATGTAATGATAAAAGTTCCTCGTTCGTTGTGTTGAACAATGAGAAAACGTTACTGCTACCAAGACCGGATCTCCGCTTGCTTTCATTTCCTTTCGTTTGGTATCACCGCGATTTGTTGTCTTACTTCGCAAGCACTTTGACATGAATGAACCGCAAATGGATAAAGCGTTTCTCGAACTAATGGTTTCCTTCAAGCACTCAGCATAAGTTTCAGACAAATACAACTCGACAAACACATTTATGTAAAGATATTTAGAGAACACACACACAGCAAGCTCTTCCGAGAATCTAATTAATCTAAATTTTGTTTATTTTGCGAATTGGCTCGTTAACTCTCTAATCAGCGTAAGAACGTGAATTATTGTTATTGTTATTTCAGCAATTTATAATATAATTGAATCGATGACAAATATTGCTTCTAATTCTGGTTAAATAGAAAGATAGATCGATGGATGGGTAAATATTTGTTTATTTATTTAGAGGAATAAGATAAAAGATAGATAAATTAAGGAAGGTAAATTGAACACCTAGTTTACATATATATGAGATGCAAACCAAGCATTGAATTTTATTTGAATTGAATCGAGTTCAAATTTCTATGTGTATTAATTTGCGTGCAAATATATTTAAAAACATGTATATATTTTTTTTGCAACAATTGATTATTCATAAATTTTATATTTATAAATATGGTTTTAAAAAAATATATATTTGCATTTACACATATTGGCTTGTATCGACTAGCTGAGAAAGACTTAACCAAGCGTAAATTAAGTTAACTTTAAGTAAAACCTTCTTTCGCGAGCTTTTATTACCGTGAGCGCTTTCCGAGGTGAAAATTTCAAATTAGCTGCAGAGCCGGCGGTTTTAGACTCGACAATGTCTCGTCTCTTAAATGCCGCGGGATACTTTTGTTCGCAACGAGGTTGAAAAAGCACGCCGACAAGTGTTCTCATTAAGAAAAAGCCACTTGACACCCCGCCTTGTCTTTCTTCGATGTCGTATCCGCGAGACGCTCTTGCACGAGAGAAAGTACGTATATACGTACGTCAAAGTTTCCCGATGCGTAACTAACATCAAGCCGCGGGTTACGTGAATTCGATCGATCGCTCTGAGGAGAGCAATTGGCACTCTTTCAACCGCATCCGTAAACGCGATCGCTCCGTATAAATGCGATTTCGTTCCCTCGAGCACGAATTTATCGCGAATATCACGAGCACCGGATTGTATTCCGGAGTATTGGATGAGTGCAAAAGTTTTGACGGAGTTCGCGAAAAAAAAAAGAAATACCAAATAATTTTTATTAAAAATGATTTAGAAAAAGATTAAAAATCGGATAATTTTAGTTTTTATTGAGGAAACCGCATACAAACGGACTATTGATAGAAATGACGTAACATGAAGTTTAGAAAGGAAGAGAAAGAAATATCTTATTAGACACGGACTTGTTTATTGGTAATCATCGTCGAGTTGTTTCACCTTTTCGCTTTCGAACGTCTGTAACGAATGTTATACAAAATCGCGACGTTATAATCGCTTACGAAATGTGTAATTTGCGGGAGGATATATACAATACGACGTGACTTGGAAGCGAGCGGATCGAATGCACGACGAATGAACGAGGTATTGTCAGGAATTCTTTTAGGCTGTAATTAGATCCTGCTTGAGACATCGTGAGTGGAAAACTTTCATCTCGATGCCGCGGCTTATTACGGCGCGATGATTTATGAATAGCGTACGATAGCGCGTTGCGCGCACAACGTAATTTATAACGGAACCGAATCTATCTTCGCGTATATTTGAACGGACAGGATAGTTAACACAATGGAGGGAAAGAGAGAGAGGGGGAGAAGTTCTGCGATCGTTAATTTGTCTCTAACAATAAACTTGGCGGAGAGATCTGTTCCAAAAAAAAAAAACTAGCTTCGTAACTCGTCAAATATTCGTTATCGAGCTTTTCGTTGTTGTTTGGTCGACGATAAGAAGAACTCAATACCTCCTCCTGAGGTTCTATTATTGGCTGACAAGTTTTCAACTTTCACACCTCATCAAATAACTTCTCATTGTTGGTGTTAATTAAATCTTTGATCGCTAAGTTGTAAAGTAACTGTGATCACTGGTCGGACATTTGTTAAAGAAGTCATTAGAAATCATTACAAAGTATAAAAGTACAGGAACTGATATTTAGAAAATATTTATAAACATATTTTTAAAATACTTAAAACATTGAGGGAATTATTATGTTTAATATTTTTACATATCTAACAACTCGTATCTAATGACGTTTTTTTAATATTATCGTCCGGCCATTGTATCCTGAGCACTGCTTGACAACTTCTTACAACGATATAATTCGATTTAAATAAATATTATACTAGCAAACGAGTGAGAAGGTGATTTAAAAGAAAAAAACTTTTTTACAAAATAATGAAATTTGTTTGTATGTTATTACACGTGTTACACGAGCGTATAACATTTAATTTCTTCATAATATCGCGCACTCTCGAATGACGCGAATCATCGTTACGTCGTTCGTGTGTAATCGCGTTGAATATCAGAGAAAACAATTTTTTTTTGCATTTCTCGATTCAAGAGAATTCTGTTTGGAATTGGCTTGTTATTCCTCAGAAAAGAGAACACTTTTTTCGACGGGAGAATACACCGAAATCGATCGTTATGGCCACTACAAACTGGTAAAAAGATTCCGGTCGGTGATCAGGAGAGAGAACCGGTTTCTCTCGGCGGTCCAGCACGTGCCCGATGATGAGGCACGAGGAAGCGAACGTCTCTTCTCAATATATATATGTGCATAGCGTGTGTGTGTGTACGAAGGTGAGTGAATAATCATCCGCAATGTATTTCTAAAATTTTTACAATAACAATAGAGTTCTAGAACACATCATTTTTCGACTTAGTCCGATTGTTTTTTGCAACGCACTTCGTTTTGTCGAAGCGCGCGAGCTTCTCCGAAAAAAATGTTTTTGTCTGAGAAACAAGTCGCCCGCATTCTTCGGTTCATGATCCGTGGCAAAATGACCTCTTCACGCGCCTTTGAATAGACCAAACACGTTTAGACCGAGGGAGCAAGGTCAGGATCTCACTTTCTCCGACCTGCTGGTTCTTTCTATTAACACGCTGCGCCACATTTTTGTTAGCAAACGTTTGTCAGCTCTCCGAGAAGGCGAGGTTGTCTCGAACACTTCGTGTCACAGAGACATTTTTCTCGCAAATTTCGTACCTATGAGAAACGAATGCTTTCAACGTTCTTCCACAATAATAGAATATTATTGTGACTAGACCAATGTGATTATGGTTCTGCTCGGAGTGTGCGTTACAAGGCGAATTACCGCGGAGTGTAGGGAACAGGGCGGGACAAGAAGATGATCGCGAAGAACGCAGGTAAAGGCAGACAATCGGCCGCGGTTGTCTCGTCTTTCAGGCGTGTTGTTTAAGGTGCGGGGGCGAGACATCCGCCCACATCGTTGCGAACGATTTGCGTCGCCGTCGCCGTCGTCGTCGTCGTCGTCGTTTCGGTTAGCATTTGCATTTTCTTTCTACGATCAGCAAGAGCTCGCAAAATATCAGCGGTTGTGATTTTAACGTTGGCCGTTGTGTGTTGTCCGCATTGTGCGATTCTGCCGCACGCGCGATTGTACTTGAGAAAATCAATAATCATTCTGAGGCGTCGCTCACGTGTCTCTGATATGACTACAATATACGTGTCTCAGAGTCACGTTTGTGATGGTGAATAGTAAGTGCTTTTTACCGATAAAAAGCTGTCTGAATCGCGTGAAAAAAAACTTGTATCGCGTTTTATCGTGAGAAGTAATTGAGAGAGAATATTATAATTTTACTAAGAAAAGATTCTCTCATTGAAGGAATATAATGTTATGTAATATTATTGGAGATTTTCTCAGCAGTTTGTGTGAACGAAAAGAATCTTTTGTGAATGAAATATTTTTTAATTATCTCAAATTACGCCGAAAGATATTTCATTTTTAATTATTTAGTATACTTAATCTATAATTTTGTGTGTGTCTAAATATGTATAAACATTTCTGTTTTTTTTTTAGGATACAATGTGTGTGTGCGTGTGTGTATGTCGTTCAGACGACAACGCTTGTGTAAAAGGCGTGTGAAAACGTTCAAGAGACATTTTTGTTTTCGAACGTCTTCACGCGCTTTCTGGACGAACGCTGTTGTCTGAGAGATGTTGTAGTACAGGATGAGTCAAAAATCTTGAATGGACCTGTAACTGCGTACACAGTGTCGGTAAAAGTTGCGTTGCAGGTTTCTGGTTTGCCACGAACGGTAGGCGAATCCTAGACTTACCAACGAATAGTAGTTCCTCGATTAATGGTAACTCAGCATTTGTCGGTAATATAGAATCTCTTGGTATCCGAAGACAGACACCAAGATCGAGTTGACGTGATCGCCACTACGACGTATCTTCGGTACAACGTTAGGATGTATTAAAATTATTGATTATGGAATATCGTCCATCAGTAACGCGGGCGTTAAGATTATTTTACACCAGATAATGTTGATTGTGCGCATACTCTCGTCCTACATTTTACAGTCGCAATATCACGTTCAGCATTTGTCATAATTGATCAATTAATATTGTTACTGGCGTAAAATATTCGTTTATTATCTTGATTCTGTAAGTTCGTTAACCAAATGAGTGAACGTTTCCCTTCCCTCGTGCGTCACGTGATTCGTCATTTTGTTTTTCATCTTTTTATCATCGTATTAATTAATGACGTTAAGCGAGAATGACATTGCAGCGTTAACACAATATTAGAAAGAGATGAAATAATAACGCGAGGAAATATTCGCTCGTAGAAATTATCCGACATTGCTTTCTCTCTCATCGTTGCGCAATTCCTTCTCTTAATTATGCATAATCTACAGCATCGAGCTAATTAACTGCAATTTACGACTATCCGATAGGAACACGTTGCGCACTCGTTGAAAATCTCCCCGTCTTTCTCTCTCTCTCTCTCTCTTTAACGAGTCGAGCGCATGTATAGAGGGGAAGGGAGAACCCTTCGTTCTTTCTCTCATTTTCATTTCGCTTCCAATGCGATTACTGCCAACACTGCGCTTTCACAAAACTCAAGACCGAACCGCACTTCTTGACCTGATCTCGTTAGCAAAGTCTCAAGTGTCGCGCGACGAATGATATTAAAATTTCTATCATACCGGAGTGAATTTTGCAACGCGAACTGTTTCTTATTACAAGTTTTCTTAACTTGCCGGAGACTTCGAATGATGTTTTTCTCGGTTATCTGGCTTTAGTTCTTTCATCAGATTATTTCTTTTCCATAATTAGTAAGTAGGTTACGTGTTTACACGGAAATTCATTCACACGCTCGTTAATTTGTGTTTCCTGTTTGCTACTCATCGCTGCGAGTTCGATCGGTTATGTAATTTGTTCTTAAAATAATAGACGAGAAACGAGTTGCACGTGACGCGACTTTTCACGACGAACTCGTTCAAAATAAAGAGTTAATCGCCACTCGCTCTGATTATTTCGATCGATGAAAAGAAACGACACGATGGATTAACTATATCGTTTGTAATATTAAAAAAAGAAACCATCGTTTAACAACGTTGTTGCGTAAATCTAATGATTGTAAAACGAGCCAAAATTACCGGAACAAATATAATTTTCCAACAAATGTCAATTTCGTGCTACTTAGAGTGAATCAAGCAGCCAATCTAAAGAGGAATGCGCAGGAGTGAAAGATCCTCCTGCCAAGGACTCGCGCCAATCTTGATTATTTTTGCCTCGATCTCACAGTCGAATGTTTCGAGATATACGACGAGAACGCGCACATACTTTTAGGTTTTTGCGACATATAAGAACGACGGACGCAATTTCCGCGGATATCTCGCGCGGCGGCCGCGCGAACGATTTTCTCATACGATATAGTTTTACTCCGAAGAGCTCCGAAGAAAATATTAGGAAAATCGAAAAAAAACACACACCGCATTGTCTGTGAAAACCACTGTGAGAAACCGCTGTGAGCGGCTGCACTTTGCGGCGTGCTAATTAAGAGTGCAAGCTCTCCGCGCAACAGTGAGAAATAGCTCCAAGTAATCTCGTTGGTCTCGCGAGTTTTGAATTTAAACAGAATTTCACATGTACTTTTTTTTTATATAAGGTACTATTTTTGCGCGCACCTTCGCTCTTGCTTTTTTCATGTCGCGCCCACGTAAATATCGCGATAACGTATTATACAAATTATGTGCAGTCGAACCTATCTCAAATCTCAAGGAGAAAATAATTCGAGTAACAAAGCTTTTTTTATAAAATATTTTGAATTACAGAGAAGAAACATCATTCGACCTATCGGATTCAGACAAAATTGACTTTTGACATTACCGTTACAAGTGTAAAATAGAGAAAAAAGAAAGAAAGAAACGCCGATGTTTTTCGCGATCTACTTCTGAGTTGTAGAAATTCTGTTAGTCGAACTTCGTGTTATAGAGGCAGAGAAATCAATTTTAAAAAATAATTCGAGTTGTAGAAGTAAATCAAGATTTTTCCGAGTTAATTTTCGTCGACTTGAAGAGATTTTCTTTGTGGGAAATTGATAGAAATTCGAGTTGCAGACTCGTTCTCGAATATAAAAAAAAAAAAAAAAAAAAAAAAATCATTTCAAGCATGAAACCGCCGGAGTTAATTATTTGCCTCCCGTTTACAAAGACCTCCGCCGTAGTTCTCGCTATAAGCATGTAGCCGCTAAAAACGCTCTAACTGCGCTTTTCCGTCGGTCAGCTCGTCAGGGTCGGTGCTTTTGGCGAGCGAATAAACGGTCGTTGCGGAAAAAAGAGGGCACGCGCGTATAACTGTGCGCGACAAACGTGTTACGGCCGTTAACGAGGGTCTTTTTCCTCGCGGCACAAATGCACCGCGTGGTAACATCTCGTGACGATGTCTCGTAACTTCCACGATAATTTCCACGGTTCTGCTCGGTGCGCCGACTTTGAAAATCCCGTGTAATTCGGTGCGTCTTTAAACGATGCGGATTCGGAGATTTACGTGTGTTTTTGAAAAGAGCTAGATTTTTACTTGAATTCGAAATAACGTGAGATTCTATTAAATTACAAAATCGAACATCGATCGGTGTTGTTAAAAATTAATACAGAAGGGGTTCAGGTTTTTGCTTGACTCTCCCTACGTTTATATGTTATTAGAGAAAATCGTGCCGCGCGCTCGGTCACGTAAACGCGCGACCCGAATTTACGAAGCCGATAGCATCTATGAGATGCCTTTAAGTAGGGATATATCAGATGCCGTGCCAGTCTTTTACGTGGCGAGAATCGCAATAAATTTACTACTACTTGTAAAAAGTTCCTTCCGTCGTTTAGACGGCCGTGCAAACTGATTTCAAGCATGAAATTATTATTTCCATCAGATTTCGTTCGTTTCTCGCTCCCTTCATCTTAGACGTAAAGAAGCTTAAGAGCCTTGCCGTAACAATGATCGTAATTTTGAAGGACGGTATTGATGGAAAATCTCTCTCCAGACGCGTTTGGCGCTCTCGAACGGGGCAACATTGGGCGGCGAATGTTCCAAGTTCGAGCAAAGTACACTTCTCGTGCAGCTGCGTCGACTATTATTCCTAGGCAACCTTATTACGCGGAGCCCACTCTGATCGCACTCATAAACCCTGTTTTGCTCTCTTAATAAAGGTCTTTTGTTCCGCGCGGCGGTCGAGCGACCGCCGTGCCGCGTAATTTATACAGCGAACTCGCGCGTTATTGAATGAATAACTTGCCCTTTTACCTGCCGCGCACGTGACGGTGAATTTCTGCAAGAATATTCACTCTGTCGCGCGCCAAAAAATGTCACTTCGGCTCGCATCCGCCCTCAGCGAACACCGCGTAATTATACGCGAAGTATAAAAAAAAAAAAAAAGTATGCGCAGTACGCGTGCAAAAGTAAGTAAATGTCACTGCAGAAATGAAAGAAATAATTACTAACCTGATTTCTGCACAAATAAGACATTTCATACATTCGCGTAAGTTTCTTAAACAAATGAAAGTATCTAGATAACCGCTGCCATTAACGTGCGAGTTCATTAGTGTCTATACACGAGATGTTAATGAACATTTGAAGTAAATAAAAAGAATTCTATAGTCAAAAGAAACTTACAAAAGATTTAATAGAAAATTTAATGGAAATTTCTCCAGACACGATCGAGTCGAACGTTTTCTCGCAGATGTAAATAAAAAAAATAAAATAAAATAAAATACTTAATAAAAAAAATGCAAGTTTTCTCTCTTTAGTCGCGTTGCTTTCGGAATATCGTAGAATACGTGCGTTTTGAGTTACCGAATTCGCGCAAGATTTTGCAAACGCTTGCCTTTGAATATTGAAAATCCAACTTGTGTGACCTCCGTTAGAAAGCTAGAATTTCACGTTTCTCAAACGAAGAAAGGGGAATAAAAAGAGAAAATCTAAGACGGAATGTGAATCGCCGCCATCAGATGTCGAACGTGTTGCCTATGTCAGAGTGACAATCTGACCTCTTTACACGCGATATTTGTCGATGCGACGCACGGCGATGCGTTTTATTTCGGTCGTGTCGCGATTGCAGGCGCGTGCAATTTCGTCATCGTTCGAAGGCAAGATTATTATAATGGGTTTCCAAAAACACCAGACAGGTTCGGCGGAGAAAGTTGCGCGCAGAGTTCGGATAGGTGTACACACATGAGCGCTTGATTCATCTCACGGGAAGATAAATTTTAAATATAGCGGTGATGCAAAATAACTCAACGGTAAATAACGTAAATTACTCAATCTATGATGTAATATATTGTATTAATCTCTCGACACACATCCCGAGAAAGAAATCCTACGTGAACAAATTCGAGATATCTGATAAAAAATAATTTCTATATAACATATTACATCATAGATTGACACGATCTCATATACGTGATTAAAAATATAATTAATACATGATTTAGTATAATTATACATAAGATATAGAATTTGTTTACACGCGCAGGTCTTTTTTTTTTATTTAATTGATTCATTAAATTGGCAGGATTCGCTCTTACAGTTGAGTCTTTACTTAATAATCTTGAGAACAAATGTCGAACTACATCCACGTGTGTGAGAATCTCTACACAAAGCGCCTTCATTTCTGCGCTACACCGCATCAACTGGTTCGAAGTTAGAAATTTGCTTCCTCTGTCATCTTCTTTCTCGTCTCGCTGATATTAAGCGGGTACGCACGAGTTCTCTGTTTCTCATCTCCACGATGTGTATCTCTTGATATTTCCACAGTCGCCGGGTTCTATGTTTCGGTCGTTACGTTGCCGCTTACATGGGTGAGGCAGAGCACGCGCCTTCGTGCAAATCATGCGGACGGCCTTGCTCGAAGACACGCTAATCGCGTCTCTTCGTCTTCTTTATACCGCTAACGCCCCGTATATACGTCGTCGCATATTTGTTTTTTTTTTTTTTTGCGAAATTTATTTATTATCGACGATGAGACGCGCGCGTGCGTCACACATAATATCGCACTAATAATATCTGGTGTTCTTCTGAAGTTACATATTCTCTTACATAATATATATTGATGAACTGTCAAACACCACGTGTAAAAGTGAGCCAGCGTTTGACACTTCTCGTTCTTCTGAAGAACGAAACTTGTCAATGACAACAGAGATACTATTGTCGCTTATCAATCGGCCCTCGTACATGCAAAAAATACTCATCAGATTTTTTCACGCAGTCGAAAGTGCTATCCAGTCGAATAAAAATTCTTAATGTTGACGAACAAGAATATTGAAAGTTCTGTTTGAGAAAATTTTGTTTAAGAAAATCATTTTTTTTCTTTTCGTCTTCAAATTGATTTTTTTTCGTTCATGTAACAAGGATTGAATTTGTAATTAGAAACTCGCGTATGCTATACACGTATGGTAGAAGAACTTTCAGTTTCCTACGTTCGACAGATATTAATTTCCGAACGGTCATTGGGAAAGACGACGAAAATGAGTTTTCTGTCAGCTGTCGGCTGGCAGGTTGTAATCAGACTACTTTATCCATCGTAGCGCGACTTGAATATTTACGTTTATTAGAAGGAAGGCCGTATTTCATAATGGTAATACAGTTGTAGCGTGGTTTATTGGTTCCCGATAAATGTCGGCGCTTGCGACACGCAGAGCGCGGTCGATGCGGGTCATTTTTTTTTTTTCCCATCTTTATTGCAGATATTAGCATCGGCTATATACATCGCGCGGCCTTTATTTGGCATAGCGCATTCCGCGGAATACATTTCCCGACGATTTAAGAACTGGTCGTTCTCGACTTTTACGGTCAGCCGCGTTACGGCAAAAGCCGCGGAGGAATCGAACGGAACGAGTTTATACATTCGCGTAAAATCACGTTCCGCCGCTAGAAAGTCTATTCGTTGTAACGCAATCGCCGGTAATTTTCAGAGATGTGTTTACATGTTATTATCGAAACTGATAAATTATTATTACTTTTATAATTAATTTACGTCATAAATTTGTAAGTCACTTTGATAACTCACTTTGTCTGTGCGAAAGTGAAAAAGAAGCAAACGCTTTTCATTGCGAATATTTTTCTAGCACTCGAAGAGACACGCGGTGACCAATAGGAGAAACGAAGCACCACTTGTACTCTCAGTCATGTAAAACGTATTACCGTTTCGCTGTCCGAGGACCGTAACACGACTAACGCGCTGTTTCGGGATGCAATTGCTCATGTGCCGTTGCATTCTGACGTACCTGTGACGTGCGCAGTCACGCTAAACTTCTGCTAAAAATACGCTTTTGGGTAAAAGAAAAAACAGTGATAAATAATTTCTTCCTTTTATGAGGGGAGGATAGAGATAATTAATATTTTTGTAAATTAATTTATTTTCTGAACAATACAATAAATATTTATGGAGATTTATAGACACAACAGGGCATCTGCTGAAGCACTTGGTGCGTTGCATAATATCGTCCGGAATAAGCTACAGAAAAGAGATGATCTCTTGTGTGTTCGGAGGACCTCCAGCTGTCCTTCGCTTCGCGAGAGATAAAAATAGTCTCAAATTAGAATTTTAAATCCATCATCCCCCAACGGGAGGGCGATTTGTGAAAGCGAGGATTAAAGATTCGCTTTCTAAGTTCCCGCGTTGGGACAGAAAACTTCCTCGTAACGGCACTTTGACGGACTTTTGCCGAGCACGCCGATAGATTTCACCAAGTTCTCATCCGACTCGAATGCCCATTATATTTTCTCCGCGGCATCGCCGCTAATTACTCGAATGTACACTCGGTTCTACGCCGTCACCCTTCGAAGTTTACGACTCATTATTAAAGCCGCTTGTATCCAGATATACATCTAACTTGGAAATTGGTGCGAAGCAAATTGCACGAACTCAATTTGCGACGGAACAAAGTTTTTTAAGATTCGAAATTAATAGATTTTGATTTTATCAAGTTAAATATCACGTTAGAATTTTAAACATGTCGTTGTTATTATATGCGTCCTGGAATTTTCGTTTTCTATCCGAAATATGTAGATTGTTGAAATTGTTGCCGAGATATTTTGTTCGCGTCAAGGCAGCAATTAAATTTCAAACCTGTACCACAACGGCGACGTGGTTTTAATGTCGGCGACATCTCGTCGGTGTTGTTGCTGCACGTCGCTGCGGTTGCATCGCGTTGCCACGGCATTGCAAGGTCGTCCAGCCTCGCGAAACACCAGCGAGACAAGAATACCGACGTTGCATGACGCATAAATCGCGGCGATGCAACGTCGGCGCGGCGTGCCACGTACGACACGGCGCAAGATGGGCGTCAAGTCGAGTGCAATTCTCTTGCGTAAGCGCCTCCCGCCATCGTAGACGCACACAATCTACGATGTAAATCAGTAGTCGACACCTTAATAGCTTGTGTTACAAAAGCCGGCACGGTTTCTTGTTTTTCGTTCGGTACAAGTCTCAGAAAGAGACTTCGAGTAGATTGGAAAACGTATTAGTGAACACGTGACGATGACAGCGAGAGGAACACAAGTTGGGAGCGCGGTACAAATATTTATTGTCCCTAAGAGGGTACTGGAGTTGACTGTATATGTGATTACCGACACACAAGCGATCGTCAATCATCGAACGTCGTTCGAGAGACAAACGTAAAAAGAGGAGACGTAGATCTTTTTTCTATTGTAGTAGTTACTTCCAAATCGCAGTCTGATGACCTCATTACATTATTGGATGTTTCTTCTATCTCTGTTGTTCTTTTTTTACATATATTGAACTTCAAATTAAGCGCGATATTACATTAACTGCGAAACAATTGATCGAGTTTTAGAAAATTCAGACCCAACGGAGAGATTTCTTTGACTATTTTCTTTTTTATTCGCGGGAAAATCGCTCATCACAGTTCGTGCGGTAAATACGAAATTAAGTCTTAAACAACTAAACCGCTCGTTCGGTCAATAGGGCAGTTCAGGTCCATCCTCTTAATCCTTGACCGTTTACACGCGCCGCTACATGCGGTCGAAAATTTAGAACACAGCGGCGTGTTGGATTTGCTTTATACAAACGGGTGTTTCCGAGGCGCGTTTAAAAGAACGGCAGTAAAATTTTCCATTCATCGCGCGGCCATTCACGCGGAGACAACAGCTTCACAATGCTCGCGCATTCTCGCGCGGCGATGAAACTTAACGAGTATACTCGCTTTTCATGCTCAGTCTCTGCGCGCTTCCAGAGAAAAGAATTCGCGGCGTACATACAAACGCGGAAGAGTCGAGATTGATCGGGGAAGAAATAGCAACGAGCTATTTTAAGACGGCTCGGAGTTTGCTTCCGAGTTTTTTTTTTTTTTTTGAAAAACCGTACAAACGACCACCACGGGCTGCTTCCTCGCTTTTCTCCGCAACAACCCGACCGTTCACGGTCATTACCGTCGCAGTATGCAACTGTTGCATTATCGATGCAGAATTGGTCGCCGTAAGCCTGCATATTAGATGTGATGCATGCGTCGCGAGCGCTCGTCGTATGAATAATGTTTCCTTGAAACTTTATCGCACAAGAATAACGTATATTTCCTCGTAATTATATAATCTCTCTGAATTAGCATATCGAATGTTGCGATCATTTGTATCTTTTCAGCGGATTAGCGACGCACACACTCTGTTAAAGAGTTTGTTTGTTTTTTGTCGCAAATGTGTGCGGAGAGAACAGGCATCAAATACGAGTTCAATCAATCAATCGTGCGGAATTATTTAATATTCTTTTTCTCTCGCACGCCAAACGTTCAAGTATTCTTTCTTTCTCATCGCACAGATGACGGACACACTTTTGGGAGCCTATAACGCACACTTTAGATACATATATATACATATATATATACTCCAAGCGTATTTTGCGGCCACGGCGAAGCCGTGATCAGGATCGTTACTTACGGTCTATTCGACTTTACGGATGATTTACGACCGCCACGCTCTAGCGCCTCTCTCGCGAAGGGCTGCGACAAAGAAAGAAACCGTATTTTTACCTTCCTGTCCCGTAAAGCATACAGTTGACCCGATAAAAACGGATCTTTTCGCCCAACTGACGATATTATTCGCTGACAAATTGCCGAATACATCATAGGGATCGATCGTTTTTTTTTTTTTTCTGCGTTGATTTTTGCAGTCAATGTCGCGTGAAACGCAAGTCAAATCTGCGGCGTTACGAAAACATGTGTTATAGGTATAGGTCGCGACTGTGAATTTGATTCTCTCTCTTCCGGTTCATGTGGCAAATAGTTGTGTAACAACTATTTTATTTTCCCTCTGATCAATTTCTGCGAACAGTATATCGTGTGTATGTCACAGTCATATGAAAACAAATTTGATTTTGTTGTAGACTCGAGTGAAACCAGAGCAATAAAAATTCGTTTTTCCGAATTTGAATAAAAGTTCGACGAGATAAAAGCTTAATTAAATCTTCTTTCTTTTGATGAAAAAAATACACTTGATTTTTTTTTAGAGAGAGAAGCTCTGTTTCTTTCTATGCTTCTCTCTTTCTGCACATAATAACTTTGAAAAGAAGGGACAGAAATAATTAATCAAATAATTGAACAATTAGTCAGGAAATGAATGTGATTGTCGATATGAAATAATTTGTTTACTGTCATCACATGCTTCTCTGTAATGGTCGAGGGACCGTCTGTTAAAGAGATCTTCTTGGCAGCGCGCGTTGCCTTTTACGGTGCTTTTCATCATTCTCCGATTACGGTTCATATACTTTCGCAGAGTGAACGTCGACCAATTCCATAAGCGGACAGTCGACGAACTATCAGCTAATTCCTTGATCGTGCGATTTTTTCGTACGAAACTTAATTTAACGAGGTAATTCGAGAAAAAGACGTAGATACTTTTTGTGTGCTCATAGTATCGCATCAAACGAATTTTTAATTATTACAATTTTAATAACAGATTTCTATTAGGTATTCAATCTACAGCGTAACAAAAGAGTATTTATACTTGCATTATGATTTTAAATTCGGCACGGAGATCTCTTCTCGTTCATCAGTATCATTTTTATTTCCTACTGCGCGATTCTATTGTTATTGAAAATGGGAATTAATTATTTTACGCGGTTTGCGATTCGCAGCACAAAAAAGTCAAACTTTCACCAATACAATATGTACTTCACTATGTGGAAATTAATGTTTTAAATAAATCGAACACTTAACAAAGTTAATAAGATGATCTGACACTACTCCGATCTCAGCTTCTGTCGCTCGATTCGCAACGTTTTGCCTATCATCACCAGGTATACAAGATATACCTTGTTCCCCACTTCGTGTCCGTAGGCGACGAGCGAACGACAAACAGCAGCGTGAGGCACCTTGCCGAAGGTAACGCACACCTTCGGTCGCATGGAATACGGCGTAACGCGAGTGGGAGAGAAGTGTAAGGAGAGTGAGAGAGAAAGAGAGAGAAAGAGCGAGAGGCACTCGCGCTAAGGAAAGATCTGTGGCTCTTCCAGCAAGTCAGTCACATACTCGTGCATGTACGACGGAGACGTTGAAGCGATTCTCGCGCGAGACACACGGAATATGAAATCACGTTCTTGCAAGTCAGTCGCTCCTACGACGAAAGAGAGACAAAATTAATCCGCGAGATACCGCAGCGATAAGTCGCAAAGAATCGAAGCGAGTGACTTTCTCGCGAAGTGATACGTGCGTTTTACGGTGAAATCGCGGATGACGAGAGTGTTAGCTCGGGAGTGCCACAGGTGAGATAGTGCGCATAGTATGTACTGTGGAATGCGTTGCGTGTCCACCGCTGAAAGGCGAAGTGTAGTGTAATGGATTTTCAAGTGTTCGAGGTCGCGGTGAGCGGGCGTTTAAACGAATCCGGGCTTGGTTATTTAAAAAATCGCGGTCGCGATTCGCTCGGTCTTTTAATGCAACACATGCGCGTATGTACGTGTGTACTAATTACATTTTTTTTTTTTCAACCGGTTGATTCGGTCGGCAATTAAAGGTTTTTCCATAATCACGTGTAAAAATGTCACACGAAAGAATCGCGTCAAAGTTGGAAATTCCGGTTGCATAGATTCGCGATATAATATTAGTTTGCCAACGAAATGTTGTAATCTGAATGCAAATCGAATAGAGAACCAATTGACAGGGAAGTGAGAATTTGAGATATATATTATACGTAAATGATTTTCAACATGAATCGAAATAATATTTCCGTCAAAAGAATTTCTTGACTGATGGCAATGAGCGCGTTTGAAACTTGTATTTTACAATAAAATAGAAATTGTGATATATGTAACATGCTATTAAAATCGCTGTTCGAATTTGAATACAAATGAGAAGAATATTTCCGACAATGTTTTATTCAAGAATTTTTGTTATATAATTAGAATTTAAATTGAGATGTAAAATATCACGATAAACACGTCTTCGCTCTTGAGGTTTTATTTCGAGAGCCTGTATTTAAGCAAAATTTTATCACTTTTGCGAATCTTGTCTGGAATATATGTTTATGTATCTTTTCAAGTATGTATCTTTTCAATTCTATTCAAACAACACCAACCGCAAGTCGCGCATATTCAACAAGTTTTTCATCGTTACAAGATACATGAGGTCATCCGACCGAAATGTTTATCGATTTCAATTGCCGCGTAAGCTGTTACGATAATTCCGACCTTTAAACTCGTTTCAGTGAACAGGTTATCCTGTGCCCGATGATGTAATATTGTAACGCGTGCTCGATCGCGAGGAAATTCCTTTCAAAAAAGTATCGCGCGAATCGTTCTTTTTTCTCGAATTCGATTTAAATATCGTGTCACTGCGTGACACCGATTGCAGTATCGTCAGAAGTGTCGACTCGTGTTATTGTACAAAAACGAATAATCTATGTCGAATTCATATACGCGCGTATCGTTTTTCTTTTTCTCATATTTGATTTAAACATCGTGTCACTGCGTGACACCGACATATCGGCCAGAAGTGCCGACTCGCGTTATTATACAAAAACGAATAATCTATGTCGAATTCATGTGCGAATTATTTTAATTAAAAAATTAATCTATTATTTTCAATGAAACAAGTCCGCGCGCGCGCACAACAAATTAAATATAAAAGGAAAACAGCAGGCAGTCACGCGAACATCAGCTTAACGTTTATTTTTGCTTTATTCAGACGACACTTTCGCCTTCAACGCTCGTTTTACGACGCATCAACGTTTGATCCACCGCGGTCGAGAATTACTTCGTTAGCTCCGAATCCGACGTTTATCGGCCATAAACTGAGAGAGCGGAGCGAATACAACTTGAGAGAAATTGGATACGGCGACACAACCGGGTGGGAACCGAATGCTTCGCGTTTTGCCGAAGCATCCCTCGTATCTCCCGAGGTTGTCTACGGCACGACTTGTGCGTCTTAACGACTCGTGTGAAAACGGCGTCGTTAAGATGTAACGCCGTTTAAAAAACCATGTCCGACAACGATTGCTCGCGTTTTCATCCACAACGTTGGAACACGAGCTGGCAACACGTTTGTCGACGACGACGCTTGAAGATCTGATGATATGGGATCCGGTAAAATGAACAGAGAGATTCCCAGCAGCACCCTCGCAACCTTGAGGGGAATCCTGGTGAGCTCATTGTCGAGAGAGAACCTCAGTCCGCACGATCTCCCCGTTCACGAGCACACGAGGCATCGACCGCCGAGAAAAGTGCATTTTCACGAAGGTAAAGATCAAAGAGAATCACCGACAAGGAGACAACTGTCCCAGTAAATGTAATCCTTTAGTTAAATAATCAACATTCGGCAAATATGAGGCAAAATTCTTTTGCAATTGTTGATTATTTGCAACAAATTTCGCAGAAATGATTAGGACTGTTTCGGTTACAACAATTTTAATCATCAACTGATAAACATGATATACGACAAATATCTGTAGAAATTGAGTAAAATAATTACAAAGAGGATACTCGACATATCGTGTAAATCAATTAGCGAATACTCAAGTTGCTCGATCTCTAAATAAAAAAATCTCACACTTTCTTTCGATATCTCATCCGTTCATTTCTCGTGATACTTAACCTGAGAGAGGAGTTTAGACTTTTTTTATTTACGGTGTTTGTGCGAAAATCAAACACAGGTAATAAAAAAAAAAAAAAGTGTAAAAAGAAGCGGTGGCGTTTGAAATATACCACGCGCATAAAATGTTTAATCAATCAACATGTACTTAACTGGCGGTGCGAGATATAAATTTACATTCGAGGTGATTTAAAAGGGGAGACTTGATTGCAAAGAAAACGCGCATCGAGTTCCCAACATTGAGAAGTGCATTCCCCTTACAAATTGCGTACACATACACACACATCCTCATCTTGATCGCATTTAAATACAGGAAGCGGCATTGACCGAGATGACATTGCTAATTGATTATATCGATCTTCGTACGATTTATCAGTCGGAAATGATCAGAAATGATCGCGCGCGGTCTACTTGGCACACAGACGCGTTGATGTGACGATGATAAAAAAATCCCGCATCGCGGTTCTCGTTAAGTAAGCGCATTAAACGCCAACACGGACTTAGGAGGCAAACGTCCGCCTAATGTAGTTCACTTCTCCTGGGAAAAAATCCCTCCCTCGATCCGGCGGATCTCAGATATAATTAATGCTAACGCCCGCTTCGTGACTAATAGAATCCGTTGATGTCACGCGTTGAAAATTGTAGACTTACTCTTGAACGTCGCGAACGTATAAACGACATCGGATTTTGAGTGAGATTAGAGTGTCAATGTTGTTTGTCGAAAGAGAGAAAGAAATAGATAAATAGATAGATATTTTATCTTAACTACGGGGCTAGAATTTCTCCTGGTAATAAACGCTGGAGGCTAATTGCAGACAAAACTGTAACAACAAACATAATATAAAAGATTTAACAAAGAAATTAATAAACAAAAATTAAAATATATTATCAGAAGAAACAAATAAAAAAGAAACAATTACTTATCACAAAAACAATTACTTATCGCTGCGTTTATTATCAAGTAAATGAGACGATAATAACACAAGTTGCGAAAACTGGCCAGAGTGAGCGAGCGCGTGCAAAAATTTCCTGCAATGAGTTCCATAGAGAGAGAAAGCGCTTGATACGATTGTAATAAATTAGAGTGTCGTCACATAAAACGTGTCTTTCAGCGAAGAGACGTGTGTAATGCGATTTTCAAGACGCGTGACACACATCTCTCGATAAGATTAAAGAATAATTAAATGAAAGAATATATGTATACAATTCACACTTTTTTTTTTTTTTTTTTTTTTATCTCTTATCCCGAAAAGATAAAATTAATTTTTATCTTCGATATGTTGTGATTCACACGCGAGTACCGAGAAAACATCTATTATAACGATTAAAAGACTTTTAAAGCGAACAAGACGTGCCTCGAGGGTGGAAAACAACGCGGTACGGTGATTGTTAATCACGGACCTAAATCAATCTACGTCCTAATTAATTGATCCGTCGTTCGCGTTCACGCGTTCCATCTTCCAGGTCCACGTTATCGTCGCTCGTTCGTCTATAACTGCGCGATCCGAACAGAGAGAGAATTTCCATCAATAACCTAATAACTAGACGCTGTTTATTATAGAGTTTTACCTTCGGAAAAAAATCCGAGAGTCGATCTTTTATCGTCGACGTTGTTTTAAAAAAAAATATAACGCGATGAAAAATCTGTAACGTAGTCTGTGCAAAATTTACAAAATGAGATAATTAACAAGAGAATTACGAGATGTTTTGTGAAAAACTAATTTACATGCCAGTGTGTAACAACGCACTATTTTGCAGGAAAGTTTATTAAATCTTATTTGCACATTACGTGCTCTCTCGCAGTGTTACAGACACGATATTTTTGTTAGTAAGAAACACACAGCGTCTCATATTTGACGTAGCTATACTGTAGTTGTACGTTCAAGAATATCTTTAACCGCATTGCGTCAAAACTTCGAACGCTCGCTGCTTCGCGTTATCGCCGTAATGGTCTCGTCGTTCGGCAATTATTATTCGTAATTAATACTTGATATTCTCGTTTTCTCTGTTTCAGGTGAGTACCCCGCCATAAAGAGCTGCTACGTACGTCATCCGGATAATCGCGGTATGTAGATGTTGTCGTCGTGCAAAAATAAAACTACCATCGTATGCATTTCGCGCGTTCTCTCTGTCATTCTCTCGGGAAACGACGGCTTTTTGTTTCACGCGACGCTTTCAATGCGACCGTTAATGCAAACACGAACCGATACGTTCGGAGATTAACGTTGCGAAACATCTAGAATTTTGATGAGATTATCATCGAAACGTACGTAAGATTTTTGCGGTAAAATATGAAATTTCACAAAATTATTACATTTCGGATATGGCATAAAAACAAATAAAATAGCTTCAGTTTTCCTCGATAATTTGTTCACGGTCTCTGTATCATTTTGCAATGAAAGTCATCTCGCAATTTTACGCGTTAAAAGTCACACAACACTCGTAATGATAAATAACGAGATTAAAAGATAGTTACTCTTATCACATTTCGCACGTGCGATATGTGGGAGGAAATAATGTCCTTCCGGTGCGAGGGACTGCGCGAAGCGATTTTCATCGTGTAAAATCTGTTTTTTTTTGCACCGTGGAAACGCTTTAATCCTCTTTCCTGGTCTCGTGTTTTTCAGACAAGATAGACGCGAAAATGTTTGATGATCGCATTTTTATAAGTTTTCATTACTTTTCATTCCGCTGTGTATAATTGTGCAAATTATTTACAAAAGCAACACAATTGTTCGAAGATTGCGATTAGATCGGCAACTCTTTTCTTCGTGTTTCACACGTACGTTTGAAATCGACGCAGTCGGACATGTATAACGATTGGCATCTTGATTGGCGTATCTATCAGATACGCCGACTATTCCGCAGACTCGTCTCGCAAACGTTATCGACATTCGGATGGAAAAGACCGCGGCTCTATCCCATCTGCTTCCGCGAATCTACTCCCTTCTTCAAACGAAGAAGATCTGAGAATAAGACAATACGATGATTTAGTTGGACGTACGGTGTTTTATGCGCGCGCATACATGTACCAAAAGTAATACCGGTATAAATGTGCCGCGCGAGAATTCATTTTATTAAAACCGGGGAATGGTGTTCGCGAAAATATATTTGACTCGGTGCATTTTGGAGAGCTTAATAAAATCGCGCGCGAGAAAGTTCACAATGCCACTCTCTTGGAACCGCTTTTGTTCTCACACAATTCGCGCATAAGGGGGACCGGAGCTTTCTAACGCGGAGGTATTAACCGTATTCGTAAATTACAGAAAAATTGTTTCCGTACGTATAAACCAAGATATTTAATTTTTCTCCACGTAAAAAAAAACGTATATTTGAAAAAAACATTACGCGAAGGAGAAGGATTTCTCGCTTCGTTTGTCGCTGCCCTTTTCATCTCAACATGTTCTTGTTGACATTATTAATATAATAATAGTATGATACGCGAGTGAAAATCTTCAATATACACAATTTTCTCTCTTCCTCCCCAAAAAAAAATATATCGATAACTGGAAACACGCGCGTGTTATAACTCTTTTTATAACCCCCACTTGACAACCGCGTCGATATAATCCACCAAAATCTGTCGTAATGGCGAGACAATAGGCGGCTGCGACATTATCTCGATCGGATAAAAATGCCCAAGTTTCTCCGATGTACTTGACACAAATCTCGCGAGCGTGATATATAAAAAAGGATCGCGCAAAAGCAACAAAAGCGACATGGCGGTTAATGCACCGCACCGTTGGATTTCGCGGGACGGAGAGTTCTTGCGAATTTTTTTTTATCTCACTTCCGCTGATAACAAACCTTTTGTTCGCGGTTTTCTTCCGATTAGAGTCACTTGTGACGAGTTATTAAAAATTACGAGGAGAAGTAACGAAAACGTTCGAACGCTTTTCCCGGACACGCGCGCCATAATTTTGGCAGTGCAGCGTAAACTGTTCGTTCTACAAATCGTCGTGGCGAAAAAGAATCTTCTCTCCACGTGAGAGAGCTCGTATATATATATATACATATATATCGCGCCACCCTCAGCTGGAATCGTTTATTATTTACAAAGTCGAGGGAGAACGTTCGTCCTACTTCGGTACGACAGAAAGCAGCTACAACTGCGCAACATCTCAAGCAAGTTTCGCTCTTGGATATTTCCCTTCCAAGTCCCTTCCTCTCTCTCATCACTCTTCATCTTCCGTCGGAGCTCGTGTCAATTAGCCCGACGGAAACCTTTTTTTGTCGCAAAAGAAAACTATAAGAATAAAAAATTTTTTTTGTTACTTTTGTTGAGCTCAGTTTCGAAAGACAGCATTAATGATGACATCGTTCCAGATCGGCGATGTTAAATCTCTGAACTGCAAAACTTTTTAGTCTTACGTAATCGGTCTCTATTTGTCTGTCATCATCACGCGCGTGACGTGCAATGTAACATTGCAAATAGGATCATACGCGTACGTTGGTGCAGGGTATATACTGGTTTTCATAAAGTTGATCCATCAATCTACGTTTCCCGGTAGTTGGTCTCTCTTTAGAAATCAAACACTTTCGACAAACACTCTCGAACTCGCGTAATTTTCAAGCCGCAGGAGATCTGTTGTTACTGAACCTTTTTGAAAGTTTTCAAACGAGAACAGTGCATGTTTGATGCCGGGAGAAAAGAGGATAATTTAAAAAAAATTGAAATATCAAATAATAATGTTTAATGGATGTCTACAAAATCGACGTAAAAATTTCACTATCGTTAAAATTCCGATTGCGAAGTGTGAGAGAGCCGATACATGCGTGGGCTAATAACCGGGGTTCCGACGCGTCGGTCGATTCGCACGACTGCAAAAGCAACAGTGCATGACCGCCCTTCGGGCAGGGGGGCGACCGTGCGAAAGGCTGTGTGCGAGCACAGCAAACAGGACGAACCTCTGCTCCTGCGGAAGCTCGATATGGCGGCAATTAGCGAACGGGTTGATGCGCGCGAGGGTGTGGCAATGCCGGGGGAACAGAGTGGACACAACGTCGTTCAATTGATTTCCATTAAGTGGAAGAATGTGATTTAAGCGACGGCAAATGGAATTTAATGGAAGTGACGGGCGGGAAAATGTGTGTTTTTAATTCGTTTAGCTCGGGAGAGGTAAGATCGGCGAGAGAGGAGAGCGAATGTCGTGTCTAATTTTAAACATATATGAATGAATCGACAACGACGTCGGTGTCCTCGCAAAAACCAGATATCGTTAAAACTAGAACGACCTGAGTTGAATGTATATCACATCTGTCAGTTTGACGGATATGTGAAAAAAAAAAGAAAACGTTTATTTATTATTTTAATTATTTTTATTTTTTTAATTTCTTCAATACTTAAATAATTAACAAAAAATTTTTAGCTATAAAGATTTGAAAAAGATTTTTTTTTCAACATATATTTGGGCAAAAGCTTTTGTGTCAGTAATTATTTAAAATAAGAAATCTGTGAAATCCATCTCAGTCATGTAACGAGTGTTAATAACAATTTTCACAAATGTAGACCAAGTATCGTCCGCAGAACACGTCTTGTGCGACGAAATGGCGCGACGGGATAGACGTAATCATCGAAAAAGGAAGTTGCGGAGTGGAACGAGAAAACGCGAAAGTGCCTTAAGTGTCGGAAAGTGCTCATTGTTTTCCTCGTTTGTTCATTTTGGGGCATTCTCTCTTGTGCGATAACGAGAGAGAGATCACTAAGTACATTCCCCGCGGATATAGACGTTTTCCTCTTCAGTGTTTGAAATTAATCCCCGATAATTAACTTACTTCAGTGCGCCAGTGAGTCGAGTACTCGTCTTCGATAAGGCTCGAATCGGTCTTCTCGATGCTTCCACCAACTTCTCGCGAAGATTGAGACTCGACGAGCAATTCGTCGACGATTGATGATCATATCGTGGCCGCAAAGCTGTTCCCTTTTCGAAATTCGTCGTGTCGGATATACGAAACTTTTCCAATTAAATAATATTTCGAACGGCCGGAAAACGACGTGGGGACGGAATTAATTCAAAATTACTTTTTGATCAAATCGACGTAAATTCTGTACGAAGACTCGTGACGAGTTATTCAACGGTGATTAATTTAAATGACGAAACGTGTGTGGTTATTTCGACAAAAATAAATTTGTAAGAAAAACTTTTGCTGAAATTAGGAATTAAGATGTAAATCTTTTTCTAAAAAAGATAAACTTTGCTGGTGTACTTTTTAAATACGAAGCAACAATTTTTCGTAGCTATATCAAACTCGTAGGACCGTCGCGCTTAACTCGATATTGTCAGCGAAATTACGAAATACGTAATATATGAGGTTTGCCCGAGCGTTTGAAATAAAACTAATTATTCTGAGCTTCATCTCCGGTTGCGAGACGTGTAATTTTCCGGTCGCCAAAGCGAAAGGGTCGAGAGTAAAGTCGAATAGCCAAAACTACTCCGGTGAGAGAGAGAGACACCAGGCAACAAAACCGGCGCGCCGCCGTCGGGATGTTTCTTGCGTGGAAAGCTCCCGCTTCCACGCAAGGCGAGGGATTCCGATTCTGTGTCTCGAATTGGTCGCCTTCCCGTTCCCCCAGACGCGCCCGGAATTTCGGGAGGACACGTACGCAGAACCGAGGACTGTTACTCACGTCAGCAATGTGGGCGAAATACGGGGTTGACGTTCGGAGGCGTCACACTCCGACAAAGTTCCGTGACAAAGTCTTCGCGAAAAGACGCAAGTTCGAAAGATTAACGATATTAAATATGCTGAGAAAAACGTTGAGAAATTGCGTCAGTCGATCAAAAACATACCGATTTTCCACATACTGAAATGAATTTCAAAAACATCTTGGCACGTAAAAATATTGTAGATCATTATTTTTCCAGTTTTTTGCATTTGTATTGTTGTTGTTGTTTTTTTTTTTTCTATTTATTTAGTGGAAGAATTTAAACCAGTGAATTCCAGAGCTCGTATTCGCGTCACGTTTGTAAAATATCATGAAAGATCTGTAAATCATTATTTTTACTCCCGTTAAGGCATCGAGAGCGAGTTTTATCCTTCGCCGCGATAGGAATAACGCGATTCCGTTGTCGAAAAAAAAAAACAGCTTTTTATTTTTTTATCTCGCCGTAAGCTCACACTTCGATATTCTCCATAATCCATCGGAGATGATATCGGAGGATTCTCTCTCTCCGAGAAAGAATCCTCCGAGTTTGTTGCTACGACGTCCTCAAGGTTATCGATTTTTACGAACCACGTTCTCTCGGAGAAAAGGGCAGATTGTGAGATGATCGTCGGCCGCTCTTTCTCTCTCTGTTCTGCGTGTCTCCACTTTGGTCAAATACACTCGTAAACATTCGAGACCGCTGAGAATTTCTCAGTTTTGTGCGACTGGATGTTTCGTAACGTCTTACCTTCCTTCTCAGGGCTATTTTCAACTTTAGAACGATACTCTAAACCAATACTCAACATCGGTCTGTCACAACTGCGAAGGATTAAATTCTCACGATCAAATGTCGAGGAGTCCGATCAATTCAGACCTGTCACATGATCTGATCTAGGTCACCTGGTTCTCCATCGAATCGCGATAACTGCTGGTCAGCGATACAAAACGCTGGTTCGTGCGCTCGCTGGCGAGGCGAAAACTCAAATGGCAAAATAATAAGTGGACCGTTTGGTCGATTGGACGGCCAGTAAAAACGAGGAGCAAAGTCAGTGGGACGGTGAAAATGGGAAGAAGAAGATCACACGATGGAATTACAGACGACACAGTTGTACCGGGGAGATTGTGTGCTGAACGCGCGGCTCTTCGTAAGGGTTGACCATTTCGAGAAAGGGTTGCAGGTGATGGCGGTGGCTGATCGATGCAACAGCAGCGCCGCCAGCTGCGCCGCTCAACCGTCGAAGGCGACAGAGGCCGGTTACTACCGCCGGCATTTCCTCCTTCGTTTCTCTCCCGTCTCTTCCGTCCTACGATTTCTCTTCCCTCTCGCCTTATCTCACCGTCGTCGTTTTACCTCGAGTCCCTCTTCCATCCTCCGTCTGTTTTTCCCTCTCCAATGCCTTCCTCATACGATATACACCGGCTGAACGTATCGCCTTCCTCGCGCGAGTCGTCCCTCCGTTATCCTTCGCAGCCTCCCTTCACAATCTCCCTCCATTTTTGTCCTCCCCCGCAGTCTCTCCCTTGACTGTGTGCTCTACGCCGATTCTTCTCCAACCCTCCCGGATCCTCGCAGCGACACACTACCCACGTACTAACCGAGCAGCGCATGTTGGTCTCTACGCGAGAGTCGGCGCAATCCTCTCGCCACCCTCCGAACGGGGTAGTACCTCGCGCCTCTCTCTCTCTCTCTCTCTCTATCTCTTTCTCTCTCTTTCTCTCTGACGATCTCGTACAGGCTCAAGTCTCAGTTCTCGCCTGGAGACCGTCCGGCGCGCAGGTGATCCGGGACCATCTGACACGTAACACGTCGCGATGACTCGTCGACTTGCCACGAGGCGGACGCGAGGAAACTCACGCGTCCAGAACAAGGTGCTCGTCGCGCTTTTCGTCGCGGCGCACAATATCCCTTGGCTCCTTCTCGTCCTACAACCGCTGCAGTTTGCCGCGGCTGGCTCGTTTTAATGCGGTTGTTTCAATATCGGTTGTTTCCCTCGTAAGAGCTAAATCGTTCGTTGTTGCTTTACTTCCCCGGTTAAAATAAAATCTGGTAGTTCAGCAACATCGGAGAGAGATGAATTTTGTGGTGAATGGTGACTTTGTAGATAGAGGGAGGACAGAGAAAAAGAGCGAGAGAAGTTTTTTTGTATGGAGACAGGTTGTTGATTCGATTGTCGAAGATGATAGCTCGACGAGGTTTTCGGAAGACTACTTGATAGATTAGATTAGTTATTTTCTCCGCGAAAAAACAACAAGATCAACCGGACAAATTACTTGCACAACTTTGGTTTCAGTCCCGATTCAATTACGTAACTAGATTTTTGGCCAATCTGTTTCCCCCCAAAAAAAACTTCTTCTCGTTTTGTTAATCGAAATATAAAATGCTTCAAGAAGGTATAACTTAATAGAAATTGTGAGACGACACGCGAAATTTTCTTTCCGAGAAAAGCTCTTCGCGTAAACGTACATTAGGTTTGAAGTATATTAAACAATTAATTTGCGCTAAGAGATATTTCAAGTGTCAATTTGTGTTTTCCGCGTCGCACGTGGACAGACGAGAATATATCGCGAGCTCTCGATCACGTGGTCACGGCGACAATCCTGCACCGGGATTATCGTCGAGATCCATCGTCAATCCAACTTCAACGTGCATCAACGACTTAATCTTAGTCAAGGATCGGACGAGCAATCTCGACGGCTGATTGCCTAATTTCAGAATTAATCCGCGAGCTGAACTTTGACCTTCTCTCCATCCTCCACGATCGACTCGTGTCGATACCTTGTCACGTACCATTTATTTAACAAGGTCTGCAGCTGGATCGGCGCGCAAACGAGTATGCGATTGAATAATTACCACAAATCTTATCTAAACTATAGCTCTCATGGTTTTGCTTATACAAATTTGCAACTGTCTCAAAACTAGTATTTGATTACCGACAAAGTTACTGCAATGTTATCGAGAGCGTACATATACAAGGTTATATCTCTCGACGACGCCGGCGTCGTGGCGTCGCCCTTTCGGGGAAACTTTTTCCCTTCCGCCCTCGCTGTGTCCCCCGCGCGACTTGGCGATCGAATGCCATTTTTTGGCAGGCTCGATTTCCTGGAAAACAAACTGTGGACATCCCAGATATATTTCAAAAAGTAGTTCAGTAATCAGACTCAGTCGTGCCATTAGAATCGAGTTTGCCGGTGACTTTCGCGATGGCGCCTGTTAAAAATGCGCTCTTGGGAGAAGCTTTTCTCTTAAATTAAGTTTGTGACGCGAAAGTAAACGTCGAAGAGTAAGCGACGATGAAGCAGGTTCGTCGCATTAAAGTGCACAGCAAAAAAAAAAAAAACAAGTTTGTGGTTTGTTACTAATTTTGCAGTTAAGAGAAAAGAAAATTCAAATTGCAAATTAATATTCGGTAACGCGCGATGTATTTCGTCACACGGGAATAAAATTAATTCCACCGTCGTCTTCGTTTTGCCACTCAATTTGGCTTGTATGCGTTTCCTTTGTCTCGGGAAACGGCAATTAACATAATGAATTTCGGCGTCGCAACGCCGTTTATATCTATCACGTGTATTTAGAATCCTAAGCACGAGTATTAAGCGGACGGAGGCGATTCCACTACTCGCGTAATGAGCAGCGATAAATTTAGGGCGATTTACTCTCAAAGTTTGCGATATACGCGCGAATACCACACTTGCTGACGTTACTTTTTGCTCTCACGCTTGTTTATTTATTTATTTCTTCCTGAATGTGTCACTTCGCGCTACGAGATGTTTGCCCCCCGTCGCTCCCGATCAAACTTTTCTCTTTCATCAACATCGGTCGGAAATAGAATTTCGCGCGTGATAATTTTATAAAAACACACACCCACATATTTTATTTATCCTACATGCATATTTTTTATTGATATTATTTACACGTCGCTACTTCGTGTGACCGACGCGTTCATATAAATGGCAGTTTTGTCTCTCGCTTGACGTAAAAGAAAATGAGAAGACATATTTCACGTTACACCAGCACGCGCGTAAAGCGAGAGTGAAACGAGAATATTACGCCACGTGCGTCAGATGCTGGGGAAAATAATGCGTTATTGTGTCCGCGCGCACGCGTTTGACAGAAGCTCAATGATTCGCTTTGCCAAACGGCGAAGTCCGTCTCGCGCCGATTGCTTTCACGCGTTTAATCGGTCAGCTTCGATCGAGTGAAATGCGCGCATCCAGTCGATGGTTTTCCGCGTGCCGATTTAGTTGTCGTTAGAAAATACGTTTTAATATTCTACTAATTCCCGCGAGATGTTTTTCACAAACGAGCTCGTACCGAGCCGCTTCAACAAAATCGTTACTGACAGGTTTTGGTTTCTTTTTTTTTAATAGCTGAAATTACTCGGAAACTTAGAAATAGAGTCCAGAGGAACGTTCGCTAAAAGTCAAATTATTGAGACGATTGTTAGAAATGCGCAAAGTTCTTTTGTTGAAAGAGAAATTCAGCGCGAAGTTTTAGTTGCGAAGTTATTTTCGTCATTTTCCTTCATGAACCTGCGTTTGAAAGACGGATGATAACGTGATAAAGATTCCTCGATCTTTTGTTTTTAAATTTCACTGGTATAACGCGAAATCCTCGCGAGCGCCGCCGAGCGTATTCGCGGTCGTTTATTCTGTTTTCTTCCTAATAGCCGATGCGGTTGGCAACGGCACAACGATGCTCGTTTGACGGAATTATGTGCATGCTAAATGCGCGCGCGTACCGAAAGGGGGTTTTTGTACGTCGCGTGCAGCGATAAATCATCGAGTCCTTCACCGTGTAGAAAGTATAACTTTCTTTCGCCCTCCCGCCTCTCCCTCTGTGTGTTTTCCATAGCGTAAAATTTTGCCAATCTGTTTTCTCGCCAGCTTGTGCTCCAAATTCGTTTAAAGCGCCGTACAAACCGCAAATGTAACGCAGTTCCCATCTCGCCGTTCAGAAAATCGATTGTTCGCGCCGATATTTATTCGCGGTCGTCCTCCTACCCCGATTCAGCGCGTCAGAAACGGATGATTCCGCATTTATCACGATCCTCATTAACGCACGCGCGAATGAACGGATGAGAAATAATCAAACGATTGTGTTTGCGCGAATTCTGAAATGCCGGCTAGATATGAATTCGCAATTGTGATGTCACGTCATTTATGTTGTTCGACGATCAAATTCAACAGCAATCAAGTATAATCTTCCGCGATATACATTGGCTTATCATAATGAAAATATATTGACACAAGATTATGTTTTGATATGGAAAATTATATTGACGAATGCGTTATGTTGACGCGGATAATTTTTAATCGGAGTTACAACTAGCAGATAATTTAAGATCAATACCAGTTAATGTGCTCGATGCAAATGTACGTTTTAAACGTGTAAATTAATACATTTGGAAATTCGAATTGATTTCAATTCGAAAATTCATTCAGCACATTGGCTCGTATTGATCTTATAAGCTATCTGCTGTATAGTTGTAAACTTTCACGAGCTTAAAATTTGTTTTAATTTGAATTCTCCATCATTACACGTGTAGAATATTAAGTTTGTAAAAAATACGAAATTGTAGAATCTCTCTCTCTCTCTCTCTCTCTCTCTCTCTATTCGTATATTGTTTATCAATTAATAAAGGATTAATTTGTACACAATTGATTGTATTTCGCGGAAAAACTGCGTAATCGAGTACATTATTGCGAGTTTGCGCATTTCGATGATTCAATGATTTTCGATTTAGCGGCGGTCCGATTATGGGATTCCGCACCGGTGATTATTGAATATTAAACATCGCAACAATTGTTGTAAGCTCTTCTCCCTCCCCTTTCCGCGTTTTCCTCCCGAGACTGATCAATTTAACGGCAATGTGCGGAAACGTCAAACGCCCCCGCTGCGATAATTTTCAATACGGAAGACAGACGGCAAACGCGCGCGACACGACTTGAATTCGGGTTCGCGGTGGAAATAGCTCGAATATCCGCGGACTAAATTAACAGCATGCGGCGTAATTTTAGCGTAATGCAAATCGATAGCGCCGCGGTGGTGTGTACCCCCTTCTCTTCTTCCTGCTGTGTGACCCTCTCTCTCTCTCGTGGCGTTTGCGAAGCGTCACGAAATCCCCGTTTTATACAGGGTCTAGACCGGGTGTTTTACGTTGCCGGGACTATCACGGGACTGTAAATTTTGCGAACGGCTGGCGAGCAGCCAGACATTTTTATTATGATCCGAAGCGACTCGTCGTGTTCGCGCACCCTACCGCTCACACACGCTCTATGTATCATCGCTATCGCGTGCGTTATCTCTATGAGGGACGATTAATAAGTATCCGAAACGGCGCACTGATAGCGACAGTAGTATCGCGTTGCTGTTGCTGACAAGTTTTATTCTTCAGAAGAACAAATGCTATTGCCGCGTGTGGTGTTTGCGTGACAGCTCGCCAAGGTAGAAGCTCTCAGCGATTTTTGACAACGCACCAGCTCGCACTTCACCGTTGCAGCGGCAAAAATTTACGAGCTGACCTTCGAATATTGCCGCTTCATCCGCTTTTATTCGCCAGATATGGTTCCCTGATTTCCATTTATTTTCGAATCTGAAAATAAATGACTCGGCGGGAAGAAATGTGTTCGAGCAACAATGAAGTCATTGTGATAAATAACTGTCGTATCGGCGAGCTGTCGCGCAAACATTACGCGTGTTAACGAGCCATATTAGTAGATAGCAATCAGTCTTTAGCATAGAATAAGTAAATGAGAGAGGAAATGAATGGAGGAGATACCAGATTTAATTTTTGTCGAGGAGACTCGAAGGTTTCGAACGATTCCCATTCACCACTTCACAGAATTTCTGTTTCCCCCTTCCTTTCTGACGTATCGTAATACGATAACTGCGAAACACGAGCCAGCTTGGACGAAGGCAACGAATCGACGTAACCCTACTGATCGCTCCTTCTCAGATGCTCGTCTAAACTTATCTCCATCGTCGAGAGATTGCAACGCGATCGAATGTCAGTTGTCGCGGTGTGCAATCGTCGTGCTGATCTAACGGGATAAAGAAGAGGAAACGACGAAAGAGAAAGAGAGACGATGGTTAACTACGATCAGAACTCGTGATTGTTTCTCATCAACCGAAAGGGAAGAATTGCGAAGAGTCCGGTGGGGCCCCGGCCATGGGGGAGACAGCATGTTCTCCGAGCTGTGCAGGGAGACCCTGCGGAAAGCAGCAGTGTGCTACAGTTCTGCTCGTGCAGGAAGTCCATCACCATCGCCACCAACGTCTCCGCCGCCTTCACCCGCCAAGGAGGCAAAGACTGCTGCCAACGCTGACCTGGCAAATGTCCGTGACGCCGGTGAGGGAGGCAGAGATCACTACCATTCTCCAGGGACTACCGGAAGACGAGTGTCGCCAGCCGGAAACGCCGAGACCAAAGTCCCGACCTCAGACAGATCGGTCGCAACGACCGACCGCCCCAACGACTTTAGGGAGTACGTTTACGTTCGGTGCGAAACTGACATTGGTTCATTAGCCTGAGTACTCTTCCGGGACCATTTCGAGCATCGTCCGTCGATTCGTCGCGAACCTGAGATTCGTTGCTCCGTTTTCTTTGTCACAATTGTTTGTTCGCGCGCGAATCATCGCGAGGTGATTTATTTTTCGATTCTCTCGAAAAGATATTCGGAATTGAATTTATGAGTTTTCACAACTTGGTAATCCGATTTAAATAAATTAGAATAAAGCTGCTAATTAAGTAAATCTAGTAGTATAATTTTGAAGCAATGGGAGCTCAAGTTATTCGTGTGCTTGTAAGTAATTTAAAAATAATATAAAGAATATAAAGAATATACAGACGTTTTGATCGTTGAATTAGGTCATTCTCTCGATATAATCTAACAGATTAATTAAAAATATCTAAAATTACATAACGCAAACTGACGATTTAAGCCGTGATTTTGCATAAATCACAAAGCGTTTGTAATCCGAGTTCTTGTACGAGCGAGATTATACAATTTTGCGATTTGTAATTTTTATATAAATTAATTTTTTAATAGAGATATATACAACGGCACTTTTAGTTATCACGTAACACATTTTTGACAGTTATGTGCCTATCAATCTGCATCGTTTCGGATTAGTTAACGAAAACACGACAACCGGAAAATTGTACGGTCGTCATTTTCATATGAAACAATAGCGACGTTTTCGATGTGGTCGATGCTCATAAATGGATTTATCGATTTCTCATCTCGCCTGTCATTCGAGGAAATTGATCGAACACACGTGTCATTCTGCGTGACGTCAGACTAACGCAGTTCGATTCGCTTCATTCAAATTTTATCGAATTTTATCCAGTTTTAACCGAGATTTAAGCCTAACCGCGTTTGTCGTAAAATCAACAACATGTGATGTCATGCGGGCGTGACATCGGGTTGAATAAACTTCGATTACGGAAACGCATCGAGATGCAATTTGATACGTTCATTAAATATTTTAACTATTTAATGACAAAAACGAGGAGCTCGCGAGATATTTCTGTTGCATTATATTGTCAGTGAATTGGTGATCTCATGAATTTATTTATTGTATTGATTGTAACAAAATACTAAAAAGAATTATATAATTTGAAATATAGATATAATTTTATTAGTTTTTAAAATAAATAAATAAATTATATTGCACTTTTTCTGCCGATCTTTTTACACGAAAATTGCCTCAATACGTTTCGCGTAGTCAAGCTTTGTTCAAGTTTTCCGTTCGATCCTTTTCCAATGATCTTGTTTTCAACGCAAACAAATACACACACATATTTCGAAAACCAATTTGTCTGGTGGCGTAAAAAAACGTAAGTGTAAACGTACTCCCAGAAAGCGACCGGCAATGCCAACTGACTTCAGCAAGCGATTGCCCGGACTTGAAGCACGGGACGGACGACGCGGCACGTGCGCCGAGCCCAGAGAATCCCAATCGGTGCTGTCCCCCGAGAGGGGACCGCAGCAACACGAGGACAACCGCGCTGGAGGAACCTGCACCGGTGGCAGCGAATACGGTAGACCGGACTTACGATTCAGCCGACGATCCCCAGGATCGTCGCCCGAACCCGAGGACAACTCCTCAACTTCTGGCGACGAAGGTACCTCCTCTTGTTGCTCGCGCGCGAGCTTAGTATTTCCTCGCTCGAGTTTTGCGCCGCGTTCAATTTTTGCTCAAGTTTTTCTCGTAGTTCATACACATCGTACGTACAGGGTGTCTGAAAAATTTTAACACAGCCGTAGCCTGAAGATAAAGTAGGTCAATCTGAACAGAAGTCGCCATTTTGTAAAATTCACGATATTTATTAAGTTATTAATTAGTATGAGCGCGTGGAAAGCGCTGACCCGAACTCTGCAGGTGTGTATGATTCTCAGTTGTACCGTGAAAATCAGCTGATTGCAGAAAGCTGCGTCGCACACCGTTTCGCGCTTGTTTGCTGCGTCTCTCGTTGCTAAGAGATTGCACGAGCTATTTTTCTTCACAATTGAAAATCATACACGTCTACAGAATCCGCATTATCGCTTCCACGCACTCATTGGCTCACGTTAATTAATCTAATTGATTTTAACTCAATAAATATTGCGAAGTTTGCAAAATGATCAATGACTTTTGATCTAATCTATCTTCACACTTTGGCTGTGTTAAAATTTTTCAGACATCCCGTATAAACCCGGAGAAACGCTGTCTCATTAAAAGTATAATATACGAAGGAGATGGGGGAGATTTAATAGTTTGAATTGGAGTTAATGGAAAATAACTACTTGCGAGTTGTTGGAATACGTCTTTTGCGCGCAGCTTTCAAGGAAATGTGAAGCACGTTTGTTCCCAGATGCGTCGGGAAGCAGGAATATAATTAAAAGTGAATTAAATGTGCATTATTTTTATCGTTTTTGTTTAAATCATTTACAATTTTGTTTCTTTTACTCGGTATAAAAACCGACGTCACATAAAAGATCATTTTCGTCCTCTATGAGAGATGACGTTTCCTCGAATGCACTCGGGGGAGTTTGCTATTGCTGGAGAAACATAGAACATTCTCTTCCAAAACCATAAAGAATTCTGTAGAAAAATGATAAACGCCGGTGAAAATTGTCGGTATATCAAAATGTTTGATCGTGTAATCCGTCGCGAATGGGCGGCGCGGAATAGCAAAAGTTTGATGGGGTTTTTACGTCTGAGATTTACTTTTGGGAATCGCGACAGATTTGTGATAGCTCTTTGACGAAGTCGAGTTCGCGAAAAGTTGCAGGAAGTATCCGAACAGAACTGATATAGTCCGGTTGAAAGTTGAAAGAGATAGCGCGCGTAACATGGAGAGAGCGTTATTGGTACAGTGTTTTGCCCGTGCCTTTTTTTTTTTTACGCATCACACTTTTTGCTGTGTATTGTGAGCAAAGATGCGCTTTACCGCGGCTCCTGTAAAACTTTTAGGTCTATCTTTTACGAATTGAAAGTCACGCGCTTGTTTGATAGACCGTATATTGTCGAAATACGTTATAAATTGCGAAAAAAATGTGATTGTAGGTTGCAACATCTGGTGGATTATCGTCTCGCTATGTTCACAAACCTGAATCGATCGAAAAATGGTTTTATGCTCATGCAAATATGTTCTTATCTGCACAAAGAGAGAGAAGAGAATTTCTGAGAGAAGAGAAGTTCTGAAACTTCTTTTTCGATGATGATCCCGGTTGTGCGTTTCCACGCGAGTTTTCACGTACCGGTTCGTTTCTTTCTAGCGCGCAACGTTTGTGCGCTTTGCAATAAGCGGAAATGTAAGCCTCAAAGAAACAAGTAACAAGAATGGAACAAAGTCGCTCTGCTTTATGTTTGGATAAACAATCGCGGCACCCCTTTTAAGTTCCCTTTTCCTATTGTAAGGACGTACTAAGAAATCCGATCGTTTCGACTCTGCAGTCGACACGAACACTTTCTCTTCTCTTGAACGTTCTCGTGCTTTTACTGTTTGTCAAGTTTCAACCTCAAGTGTTTAAGGACTTCTGTCGGTTTGAAGTTGATAATTGTTGCAGAAATTGCGAGAAAGTTTAGTGCCTAAAAAAAAAAAAAATCTGCCCAGTAAGCTGTCAGATCTGGTAAAACACTGCGTAGGAAAAGGAGAACGGTGATAAGAAAACCTCGACAGTGAGAAAACCAGTGTCACAATATTTCAGTGAAATATTTTTGTCGCGCCGCGAGATTTCGATACATCGCGGTAATTAAACGTCACCAAGAGATTGAATATATATAATGTTCGATTTATAAAAAAAAAAAAACATCATTTAACACACAAACATCATCTCGGTGAGTGATCGTTCTTGACAAGATAAGAGACGGTTTGATATTCTCTCGATTATGTTGAAATTGCTGAGCTGGCATTTTGACGTGGCAACTTTCCTCTCTTCGCGTAGCGATCGGCTTCTTTCTCGAGAAGAGACTTTCGCGACTGCAATAACCGCACTCGAAGCCTAAAAGTGCCGAAGCCATCTCCCGATGTGCCAACTCGCAGCACTCAAGACCATACTCCCGCTCGGTAGTTTACTTCTGCGATAGTCGGGATAGTTTTCTTCCGCGATCTCCATCTCGTCGGCATAATATTTTCTCATTGTCAGAGCTTATCGCTCGTACATCCTTGTTGGCTGCGGATATATTTTCCCATTGCGTTCAGATCTCTTTTTAACGTCGAACGTCTTGTTATAGATATTCAAGTGTAAAAAAATATTTAACAAAAAATGTAATAAATAATTTAGGCCCTACTAAGTTAAATAAAAAAAAAAGATTTAAAAAAGAGCCAAACGCTGATGGGTTTTTTGCGCAAAAGTTTTTATTTCTGTAATCTTCTACCGTGGGAAACTAAGTTTCGCGACCTACAAAATGTGCTGCTTCAATCTTCGGGAACAAAAAGGAAAGGGATTCTTTTTAGCTTTCACGTATTTAACAATTTTCAGCTTTTACTTTTATTTTCTTTTTTTTGTGTGTGTGTATTTCGGCTTGAATAAAAACCCGGAACTCGTAACGAACTCGCGTTATCGCTGTTGCTCTCCGACCGATAAGAAAGCGCAATTAATTTTAAAGGCTCAATGCCGACGCGCGAGAACGCCGTTCGACTCAAACCACGATGTTTTATCCGTTTTTTAACATCGACGTTTCTCTCTTTGTCGCGTAAATTTACCAAGCAACAAAGGACTTTGTTCTTTACTCAAAGAAGATACACGTTTAAACTCGTCAAATGGAATCGTTTTCTTGTGCGGCAAAAGAAAATCATCGACAACTTCAATCAACGACATTTTTACGAGTTCGTTCTAATTGAACCGAACCGAAGTCCCGGGGCTGTTAATCAAACTCACCCTAATGTTGCCCGCTTGTGTTTCGCATAAACGTCAACGTCGCATCCGAGTTTCGGCGGCTAATCGCTTCTCGCTCATTAACTCCATTATGACGCGTTCGCAACAACTATACATCCGTTATACATTACGGATAATTGTTGCTGCGCGAAGTTTGCGCTAATATAAATTTCCACTGATCTCTCTGAGATACGAGATTATCATCGTGTAACTAATTGCTTTGCAAGCGCTTTACAAATTTGTTGAAGAATCAAAATTGCTTCAGAGTTGTTGAGAAAATTGCGCGACGTTTGTAATTTTTTAAACACGCACAAGGATGTACAAATTATGCTGACACAAGTTTTTTTTTTTACTAAACTAGTTGTTATTTTTTGATCTACTTAATGTAGTTGTAATTTCAGACTAATTTGTAACCAACTTCGTCTAAGTAGACTTTCCAGTTATTATTCGACAGTTACTGCGCAATAACTTCAACCGGTGGTAAATACCGACCAGTTTAATCTCTAACGAGTTTTTCCCGAAAAACATTTTCCGAGTGGAGCGGAGCTACGCCGTAATTCAATATCGCGAGCGATTGCGATGTTATAGTCACTATATCGGGGCTGGATGAGGCGAGAAATGCCCAATTAGTAGTACGTTTCACGCGCATCCGACGCTCTTTTTTAGGCGTTTGATTTCCCGACGTGCTCCGAGATATCACTTACAGAGAGATATTACGCTGATAGCTTTCTCGGCTGATTGTGGTCATCTATAGATAGAACACGGAGCCGTGTAAACGCAGAATTTGCCGAGTTCCCGGCGAAACTCGGACTTTCGGCGCGTCTCGTTCTGCATATTTGGTAAGCTGCAGTTATTTGCTTTCGCCTCGGCGAAAAAATAAATTTACGTAACTTCTTCTGCAGCTTTCACGGCGAAGAAAGAAGTCGGATATTTCATTTCGTGCGAGGGAATTCAACACTGACTTACGCGAACAAAACACAATTCCACGTAAATCGGGAAATGCTTGCCTGAGTGAAGGTCTATATATATATTGTTTTATTTGTCTTTTTTTTTTGCTCAACCGAGAATCTCAATCACTATATTTGCTCCCTCTGAACTTTCTTTCAGTCGTAACGAAGAGAAGAAAATTAACTTAATTAGAATAATAATAATATTCTCGCGGTATATACGGGATGTCTGAAACTTTTTGTTTTCAACGGCCGAAGCGTGCAAGTAGACTGAATTATTTGAAACGGTGAAGGCGTCGTGTATCATTGTGCAAAATTTGCGATATTTATTAATTAATTAATACGAACGCGCGTGGGAAGCGATGGCCCGGACTCTGTAGGCGTATATAAAATGATTTTCAGAAAATCAATATCAGCTGATAGCGGCAAGCCGTGTCGTTTTTTTTTTTTTTTTTTTTTTTTACAACGGAAAATCACACTTTAATACACACCTGTGCAGAATCCAGCCGGTCGCTTTCCACGCTCAATCGCGTTAATTAATTAATATTCTCAATAATTATTGAGAATTTTGCAAAATTGTACTTTTCTGTTCAAATTGACCCAATCTCACACTTTGTCAGAAGACGTCTATCCATGTAATATTTTACACTATATGTTTTATAAACAAGTTTCACAATTTTGCAGCTGGCAAGTTTCGCCAAGTTTACGAGTCTCGTTTACTTTTAAGTCTTCGTAGCTGTTTTCGAAGCCGTGCGTCTCGGGCTTTGAAGTTGCGCGCGCTCCCGGAATCTCTTGCCGATGTGTGTTTTAATTAAATCCGAACCGGGGAAGCAAAGTATCTATCGAAGAATCTTCTTCTGACACACACCTGACGAGATTCGGCGATGACATGTTTTTCACCGATACACGTCGACCGGATTTATTCCGACGGAATAACCAGACGTCGGCGGAAAATCTTGGTCGATTCGAGTGCAGGATGCACTCAGAGGGCAGACATGAAAGTCTCTTTTCCGGGATACACTCGAGATACACTCTGTCTATTCACAAGTTGTCGCGGTCTTTCAGATACTTAGTAAGTAAGTCGAAATTACGTGAGCGCAGGTACTCACTCTAAGATACACACGTACACACGTACCTACACACACACGCGTTCGTCAAAGTGGTTCTTTTAGATGACATTTTTGTCCGGATGGATGATGTTGCTACCGCGAATTGTTGGCTTTGACAAAGAGACTGAGACAAAAAATTTAATAACATTAGATGTTTTAAATAAATGCGATGAACATTCTTTGAGAACATTTTAACAACGAAAGTTTTAATTGCATCTGTCTATTTTACATATTCTACTCGTCTGGAAAATGTAGTTCGTTGTTCGAAGATAATGAGTTTTGAAATTAAAATCAGTCAATTTTTTAAGTAAAGAGAGAACATAGGTTTTTGCTATAAAAAAAAATTAAAAAAAAAGAAAGAACAAGAAGTGATGTGTTTTCAGAGAAAAGAGTGGTTTCGAAGAAAGAAAATTGTGTCTCTCGTTAGTCGTTTCTGTTTAACGCGGCGCAACAACGTGCGGAAGCTTCGTTTGCCATAAATCATTCGAACTAGCGCGGAGGTTCTCGTTGTATAACGGAAACCGGTGACCGGTGATCTCGCAGCTGGATGCGGTTCCGTTTCGCACGCAATAATTATACTCTAGCCGACGTTAATGGGCAATTAATTATTTCCTCGCCTGGTTGCTTCGCGAGCCAGGTGCGATCATCGAACTCCTTCGCGTAATGACTGACCTCCCGAATAAATTAATTACGAGATTATATGTTTGTGGTTTTTTTTCTGCGTGACGAAAAGTGCGTTAGCAAAAGTGCGCGGTGATGTTATCACGACGTAGCGTTGCCTTAGAATTGCCGGAATCTTTAGAGTCTCTCGTTGTTATATCAAAGTTACGTCTCGTTAACGAGCTTCTTGCGCGTCTCTGATAAATCATCTAATTTTGGCCGCGTCCGAGCTGTAAATTCGCGTTTATTCGGCACGACCTGTCAGGCCGAAGGACTTTCTCCGTTTTTCGCGAAGAGAAAAACGATCGTCACGGAGGAATTTCACTTGTTTCGGACGGAAATGATCATTTTGGAAAACGAAAAATCTAATTATCTCATTTCTGACTTTCTGTGAAAATATTTCAATATGCCTCTGAAACAGTTAATTCTCTGCAAATTAATTGCGAACAAGTGGAACGCGATCGGGTAATTTTGTTGCGCGTTATCCTAAAACCTCGTGATCTGAGAAAAAAATACTTAGCGCGTTTTCCGCAAAAGTCGTCGGGGTGTCTTAAACAGGCGAATTTGTCGTCGGGACATTAGTGTGTGTTGCCAAAATATAATCCGGCTGGATGTTAGTAACTTGGCAACGGCGTTACCTATAATAACAGCGTCGTAAATCAATGCCGCCTGCAGATCCTTGCTCGCTTTAATTCTGCTCTTTTTCGCCGTCACCCCACCGAGGATTTGGAATGTGTCTTGTCTAGCGCTGCGACTACAGTTATATTTTTTTTTTTTCTAAGGTGGAAGAAACAGTTGGCCTTTATCATCTTTATTATCTTATCTGTTCAACTACAGTTATATTTTTTCTACGAAAGGTGAAAGAAACAGTTGGCCTTTATTATCTTTATTATCTTGTTATCTTTATTATATATCTTTATCAAAATCTCGGCCGGCTCGGAAACATCCCGCCGGACCGTTATTATTCATCTAAGAAATATCGTGATCGTTAGTTGCGGCGAAACTGGTCGAAATATTTTATCATTTTCGATAAATGCGTTTGCATTTAACGCGCAATTCTTCGCAAATGAAGCAAAGTATGTAAAGGAACGAGCAAGTAGAACAAAACCGTAAATGTCAGATCGACAAAGCTGTACCGTGTGTTTCGCAATGTCGCATTTAATCAACCTGTGAAAAATGTCACCGTAATATCACGTGTGGTATAATCGATACAAGCGCAACATCATTATTCTTACACCTTGCTGAGGAGGAGTCGAGATGATTGTGTTTTTTTTTCCTTCCCGATAAATATACTAACGCGCAACCTTTCTCTTGCCGGTAAAGTAAAACGAATGGAATTTTCGAACGACCGACTTCTCGATTAATAATCAGACGACGACGTGTGCAAATCGCGAGAGCGGATTGGAAATGCGATCGGAATCGTCGGGATGTGCTAATGACCCGACAAATTTTCCCGAGTGTTCATCGGTCGTCTATAAATCTCTTTGAACTCGAACGAGTTTGCATCGTGATGAATCGAGATTTTGCGCGAAAAAGTCGAGTTCCGACATTCTTTCCCGTCGGCGGACGGGCGATGTTGAAGAACGACGGCGAAAATAGAATTTCCACGCCTTCGTGACGACTATAGAACTTTCACCGGCGGCGTTTTTCTACAGAATAGAATATCATTGAAAAAAAAAAACAATAGTTGGAGAGATTATCTCCACTCTTTTATTCGCAATGAATAGTCTCGCGAGTTACTTGATAACATGGTTTAAAATGATATTTGTTAGACGCGACGTGAGAAAGAGAGAGAGAGAGAAATGGTTTTTTATAAGAGAATATGGATATTTTTAACACTTTTAATTAGGAAAGTATTTTATTTTCTATTGACTCGGAAATTCTCGCTCTCTCTTTCACATTTTATCTGTCTCTCGTGATGGAATAAATCGTCAGACGAGCAGCTTTATTTAGAGATGAGAATATTTAATTGCGCATATAATTAGCCGCATCTTTTTCGCGCAAGTTCCGTCACAATCGCTAATACATCAATTCGAGGAAATCGGGCTAGCTTTTTTTTTTTTTTTTATCGCGGCTTTAATCGAGTGACCTAATTTACACCCTCACCTTGCTTCCGTTCTCTTCTTGCATCGCCGGAAGAAGGAAAGAGATTCCTCGGGGGCGGCAGCGACTTGCCGATTGAAACCCGCAACAAAAGAAGACAAAAAAAAAAAAAAAAAAAAAAAAAAGAGGAGACGAGCTACCTTTGTGGGTTAAAATGCGAGCGACAGATCTTCATTGGACATTCTTCTTTCTCTCCGCGAAATTCGTAAAGGCCGTTATCTTCTCTGACCAAATCGGTGCGCCGCATCAAATGAGGTTCGACGGAATGATCGGAGATATCTGGCGTGTGAAAAAGAGATCGGCCGTCCGATGTAATATCGCAAATAGTCTATTCCGATCGGCGGAAAGTTATTTCCAACAAAAGCTAGAGTCGAAACTCGATTTAAGTGTTCGGAATATTAGACGCACGTATCGAGGGAATAAAATCGGATCTCTCTGGCAATTAAGGGGATGACCGCGCAAGCAGTTTATCATTTATTTATTCTTTGTTTTTTTTTTTTTTTTTTTTTTTGCAGAAGTTTTATCTGCTGCAACGAAGATATCGCGGATTCAAACATTAGCTAGCTGCGCACTTTTTACCCACGGCGAGAGAAGTTACTTTTCTTTCAAAGGCTTTATTCCTTTCATCTTCGCCTAAAACTTACTCGTTGAAAGAGACGTTACCGGCGATATTCGCGCACAGTGACAGAAGTCGGTTCTTTCTTCGTTCTAGAATGTAGTCTATACACTTGCGTAAACACCGGAATTAAATTTGATCGAAATGGCGGGGAACATCTTCGGGTCGGTATTCATTCATTTCGGCATTCGAGAGCAGAAAGCGTAAAGTATATTTCAGCGTGCTTCGCTACGGTACGTGGCAACGTATCCCGAATTAATTAATTAATTGAATATGTGAGATTGTTAACTTGGTAAGGAGCTCAATCAGTTGAAGATCAATCTTTTTATTATTATTAAACAATTAACGGCAATGATTCATTTTTCGACATTTCTAGCCCTAACATCTATCAACGAAATATAAAACCAAGTATTTATTTTAATGAAATTAATCAGTTAATGAACCTGAATAAGTTAAATTTAGGTTTTAAAAACGTTAAAGAAATTATAATTTTCTATTAACTTGTTATATATTAATTAAACAAGTAAATTAAAACTTTAAATTTAACGATGAAAACAAGATAAGATAAAATAACATTTAACGTAACGGAAGACATTCTTTTTTTATTTCATAATAATCAGATAAACGCGCAAATTAGTTTTAAATGTTCTTGCAGAAGCGTAATTAAGCGTTTGCGGAATTCTAATTACATTTGCACTTATAAAAATGGCGCTACACAATGCGCGTTTACGGGCCGAGCGCCCACGCTCTATAAAATTCGAAAAGCGACATTCGGCGGAACGATCTCGATCCGGTCTCTCTCTTAATTAAATTTTTCCGGCACACAGTTGCTTTCAGTTTTTGTGTCAATGAACGTATAAAAAACAACGGTAACTACAACTTCCTTGCCCGAAATTCTCGCGTTCTCTCCCGTGTGTCTGGTATTTTTCGAAACTAAACAAAAATATACACGCGCGACGGAACGGCCGAGTTTTCCCGCATCGTCAAACAGCGCGAAATAAATATTATAGGAAATGAAAGCGCGCAGAGATCCGAATTGCCGGCGTGGTTAAGCCTGCTTTTGTTTTTTGGAAATATGCATCCTCCAAAGTATGCGCACATATTTTTTCCTCCTTTTCCGCTTTATGTGAATTCGCGTGCAAAAACCCGTTCTCGGTACAACGGATATCATCGTCTCTCTCTCGGCACTTTGCAGGAGATTTTCGTTGCTCGCCTTGCGAACGTGCCTGAACCGTATCGGATTTGTCGATTGCGTCGGTTGTTGTTTTTTTTTTTTTTTTCGAGAAGGAGCGTCTAGTTGTTTCTGCAATTTTAAATCTCCGGAAAATATATGCGCAGGAATTTAATTGATTTTCCTTCAGGGTGTGTGTGTTAATTTATTTCTACACACACATTTGCATTACGCTACTAAACACGTGCGGAAATTTGGCTGACATTCAACTGATTGACGGTTGTGTGAATGGCTATGCAAGAGAGAGAGACAGAGATTGAGTGAGTGAATGATCTCATGAAGCGGTTTCTCAGATGCAAATGAATCCACGCTCCGAGTGTCCAGACTTCCGCTGAATCAAATCAGCCGCGTGAAATGCGCGTGTCAGCGGCCAGTCAGAAAATTAAGGCAATTCACGCCTAGGTCGCATCGAATTAATCCCGTAATTGCATTATCCCGCGGACATCGAGACAATTGTTCTGTCATGCAAATAATTGCGAAGGGCGTCTTCGTGATTAGGAAATAACTCTGTCTTGGTGTTCACTCGTCTGTGTTCCCGTCTTCCGTTTCTCGTCTTCGCGAAACACGATTTGCGATTCTCCGCTCGACATTATTTAAATGAATACGCGCCTTGTATATAAAGAATATGAGATAAAAAGAAATTTTATGGTTGCAGTGATAAAAATTGCAGATTGTCACGTTCATTTATCTCGTTTTTATGCATGCTACCTGATGTGTGCGATGTAGCCTGTCTGGATGCGGTTTGACGCGTGATGAGGAAAAAAGCTTAGCCAATGTGCTGACATAGTAATTTATTTCAAGACCCACGTTATTTCGAGAGATGCGCGCGCAAGATTTCTCTTCATTTTTCATCCGACTTCTGATTGATTCCCCGCGGAGTGCATTTTATTTAGAGGCTTTCCGCTAAAAGTCTGACGTAGGTATCGGATTTTAGTGAGAAAAAGAATATGTACACATCCTGATAATACACACACTCGCGATTCATGTGTATCTTATTGCGGTATTTCGAAAAAAAAAGTATGACGCGAGAAGCTACTCACGATAATTTACGAACACATACAAGCGAATTTTTTTGCCAATATATATTTTTATATATTTTCCTTCAATTTTTTTTCTTCTCATGCTTTCAATATAATTGCATGTTTTCCTAGTTTGGGAAATAAAATTTTTGTACTTTTATTTTTTTTTTTGTAAACGAAAGCTTAGAAAAATCGAGCAATAATATATGTATTAACATATGAATATATTAACGTACACAATTAACACATAAATTAGTCGCATAGTTTTTCTTTGCACACTTGGCGGTTTGTTTTCATCACCTTGATTTTATTGAAATTAAATCGCGCTTTTAAAAAGTGACAATTAATTTCCACCAAAGCCAGCGACAAGCCGCGCTCTCGCGAGTACGTACAATCGAACTCGCAACTCGTCGCTCGCCCGACGAGTAAAATTAGCAAGCAATTCGCGTCGGACAATGAACAAAGGAATGATACAAACGTGGTCAGGAAATTGACGCTGGGAATTGTGTAGTCCCCGCTCTCGTAACCCGACAATTCTGACCGCGTCCATATTTATCACTTCAGACATTTGTCTCTGACATTCTCAGCGCGGATAAATGTCAACTCGCTCGAGACATTTTTTTGTCGTCGCATCAGAGACTCGAGCGTTGCGTTCGAAGCGCTTTAAAACAGTCATCAACGATAATTAACAAAGAAATAGCTAAGAAAGGGCAACATTGAAATATTAGGTACGTGAATACCTTGGCACACATTAGACGGAGTTTTATAAAAAGTTTTTGCAAAGAAATGAGAGAATGATTTATTTTTTTATTTTTTTTTTTATTTCGAGGAGAATAATTGTCCGTTGCGTATAAACCGCAACGAACGCGCGTACGTCAGGTCTTTTTCTCATCGCTAAGAAAGTATAATCAGTCCGCTATTTTGTAAAACTACGACCTACCTTTTTACGCGATTACATTTATCACGGCGCGACACGCTATGTAATTACGTGCGTGTATCACGGGCCCGAGTACCTATTCAGGGCATCTCTCTGCCAGAAAACGGACGTTTCCTCTCGTTATGCTCGCGACCAATATTATATTACGGCGAGAGCAACGATCTGACTAAATGGGTATGAGGTCGTAACTGAGGGGAAAATCCGCATTTATACTCGTCGACGACATAAACGTTAGCTGTTGCGCGCGCCATTTCTCGCGGAAAACGCGCGTCTCTTGCAAGTATAATGTTCTGTCAACGTAACAGAAGCTCGATCGATGCAATCTCTTTTGTTTTTTTTTTTTTTTTTTGCAACAAGAACAACAACTTCTGTCTCGCTTTTAATTTTCTTGTGATTTGATTCAAAACTTAAATTACTCGCGGGTTTCTTTGTTTAAATAGCTCTACAAATTGACCGAATCATTTTGATCGCGAAAAGAAATGTAAACAGCAAACAAATAATTGAAATATAAACCAGGTTCAGTTTTATTTTTCGCAAGTTAACGTCAATTAACGTTAATAAACATTTCTGACATTTGAGCGGAAGAACAATGGAGTCTCCCACTTGCGCGCCGTTGTTGTTTATTCGCAGCCAGCATCTTTTTCGTCTCAACAGTGGGTGGAGGAACGGGGTGAGGATAATCATATCGCGAGTGATTAAAGTTCCGGTTTTGCGAGAGATGTTTCCTCGATACGAACTTAAACAATCTCTGTTCTTCTTTTCCTTTGGATCGTTAAATTGTAATCTTCTTCCATCTCTTCTTCGTAGCGGGCTCGTTCTTTTGAAGTTCGCCGTGTTATCTTTACTACGAGGAATGGAAAGTGAACGACGAGCTTCCCACACCAGCGTAGAAAATGACGTTTACTTGTACGTGTGGCGCGCAATCTTCGCTCTCGTCTTCGGAAATAACGCGCTTATATCGCGAAAGCTGCGATTTTACAAAGACCGTGTATTGTTTAATGGAAACTTGCCATATGCAATATATTGAAGCTACGCTCTCAATTTTTGTGACTCGTACCGCATTCTTGTGTCTCTCTTTTGATGTCAAATAATAAACAAATGTCGACATATATTTTGCTGTTTTACGTGCGAAAAACTGCTGAAAAATTGAGCAACCTGCTTCGAACATAGCGGAAAGATTAAACAATTGCTCTCGCATTTATTGCGAGTTAGCAAGGCGATTGTCTTAATGCGTAATTATCGCACGTTTGTTTTACAGTCTTTAGATCGTTGCGAAGAGCCCCGCAACGTCGCAATTAGCGACTCGGACGATCGACGATCTAATTGCAACGCGAGTCTTCATTGTCCGATAAGCGTGACTTTCTCAGGGATTGCACTGCCGGCAATTTAAGCGCTTTTTCTCGGTAAAGTAAGTCTCGGAGAGGGGGAGAGGAGATATACAGGCGTCGCGTCGCCGGTAATTAACCGTCGGGAGAGCAGCGAACACGTGCTATTTCTTCATCGAGAGACGCCTGGCCGGCAATTAACTCAGCGTCCGATAAATCGACCAATACGAATTCGTTACGTGTCAACCGGCCCTCCCACGACACGTTAGACTTCCGATTAAGCGGACACGCCACTGAAAAGAAAAATCGAGGGGAACGAGCGATTTCGTTCGACTGTGTGAACTGTGCGACACTTTTCTCAATTTAACAGGGTACTAGAGTCTCGCCTCGTACACGTCGTAACTACTGTTACACGATTAACGACGTCAACCACGTTGTTGGAGAAACAGAGACAAAATATGTGTGTAAAAAGAAGTTTATGTCAGGTCTAAACGTAGTTCAAATCTTTTGTCTATTGTGGACTTCCAACTATTGTAGTCTGATGATCTCATTACATTGTTAGATGGTTTTTCCGTCTCTATTTCTGTCTCTATTGTTCTTTTTCGCTTCACTAGCTATTGGATTTCAAATACAGTGCAATTATTAGTCGAGATAATAAAAACAAAAGCTCGATTGTTTTAGAAAATGGAAAATCGATAAAGACTGCTTTGACTATTTTCTTTTAGTCCGGAAAAATCGTTTATCCGTCCGAACAGTAAACAAGTCTAACTACTGGTCGTTTGGTCGCAGAACAGGAGGTCTGAGATACGCTCTTAAGAAATTGCCTCAGAGAAGAGAATTAATCTATACAAAAAAAAAAATTCTCTCAATGTTTTACGAGATGCAAGCATCAGACGCTAGACCTTCACTCTTGTGCAAAAATTACTCAACGTTAAAACCGGTCTGATAGAGCTTTCGATGTCGGATTTGCATTTCGGCCTTGTTCGCGTGCGTGTACGCGCCACTTCGACACACGAAGCAACGCGGAACCGACATCGCGCTAAACGCGTTAGCGTGTATTTGCCAAGTAGTTAAACGGCTGCTGATGTTTGCTCCTGGGTCCTTGAAGTGCATTCGAGTGTACGCAAACGCGACAAAGTAATCATCAGTCCTCGGTAACGACGCGCAAATGAATCCGTTGCTACCGCGCTTGCTATCGCGCGATTTCAGGAAGCGAAGCGAGAACCAATTCGCGTATTCATAAGCGCGTTTCTCGTCCTTGACAATTTATCAGTGACACGGCCCTCACGGAGATTTTATGCAAATCGAGTTTTGTCTCGTCCGCACGCGCGCGAATCTCTTGCGTAATGGAAAAAAAAAACTCCCGAGTTTCTTGCGATCGTGTAACACTTGTCTGAAAAATAACAAGAGCGCGCGTTTGTATCTACGTACTCTCAAGTAGGTCAGTCCCTTTTTCTTTTACGCGATCCAAACTCTATATTTAACTTTATCTAACAATAATTTTTAAGTAATACTCAACACACTCTGAATGGCGACAAAGTTCTCATCGTACGTCCGTGGATGTTTTTGCAAACACCACCGTTGCTCGTTAACCTCGTCAGGTTACGTTTTTTTACATGAGAAAATTGATGTCAGCTCCCGGGGTTGCGAGAATAAGAATTGTTGTACACGTCTCGAAAGCACTTCCAGGCTTCCGTCGGTGTGAGAAAACAAAAGGGTCCATTTAAAAATTGCAACGCCACTGACTTCGAGCGCGGTTGTATATATACGCTGGTGATGTACGCTTCCTAAGCGGCAGACGCTGTGCATCCAACGCGAATTTCGTATGATGAAAGATTCAGTATAGAAAATAACTAGTTCGTTCTTTCGTTTTGTCTTTCGAAAACCAACGCGAGAATTTTCTCGCGGTGCGACACTCCGAAGCGAATCGGAGAATCGTTGCGACGGAAAATAATATTTAAGATCGAGGAAAGTTGTTAACTCGAAATAACTTTTCCTTAGAGCGTACTCTTTGAAGCTTGAAATCCTCGTCGGAAGCTTGAATTTCTCGTCGACGGATGCTTTCGCGTTGTTACCCCGTTTGCGCAAACAGGTGCAGTCAGATGACGACGATGGCGGCTTGTTTGCGATTCTAGCCGGCAAATCGTGAAATTATGTCGCGCCCCGCGTGAAGCTGCTCGACGAAGGCTGCTCGTTATGCAGAAGCGAAAACTCGCGCACTCTCATGTTTATTCCCTCCGTGGCCGTTTCCCTATTGTCCTATTTTTTGACGCGGTTTGACAAAAGCGTCTCTAAATTCGCGCCGAGACGGTCGCGCGTAAAAGCGATTTCGGTTCACTCACCGAGCGAATTTATTCTCTCACCCCTTGTACACACGGAAATATTTTGAAATTCCGAGAGAGACTTGCTGAACATTTGTCATAAGGTGATGTGCGCCGCGTACTTGCGAATTATTTTTGCAGTTTGCTTCTTGACTCGTAAGAGAGAGAGAGAAAGAGAAGTGTACAAGTTTTCCCCGGGATGCAAAACCAGCAATTACTCCGCTCACACACGTGAGCTGACGAACGAGCGAGTTCTCTCAGCGGGAAGATATATAGCCCGGTGTCGTTAAATATTGCTCTCGCGCCGGACTTTCTTTTCAGCTCTGAAAAATTACCGCGACATTTTCTCGAAGACGCGCTCACACGGTTCGAATTTCTTTTCGTTGCTCAACTGCAGGGTGATTGGCAATTGTCAGCGGGTTGTAACAGCGTTTGTTTTGTCTACGTAAAATAAATTGTAGATAGTTTATAAGTATTTTTTACAACATTCTAAGTAAAATTGTGTTTATATTGTGCGATTATCGTTTAATTGTTTAAAAAGTAGTTGATCAACAAAAATCGAAACGTGCAAGCGCGTTTAAAATATCTTTTTCATTGAATCCACGAAAGTATCTTCTTCAGCTTTCCATTTCGTGTCTCGCGTCTTTTCCTCGCGATGCACTTTCGCGAGAGTTTCGGAAATTACGCGCCGACGATGTTGATCAAAGTCTCTTGCCCTCTCATTATCGCGCCAGACGACAAGACGGACGTCTTAATAGCGCGAATTTAGCGAGCAACTTCGAGGGCTGTCGAGAAACGGTCTCGCCAATAGGGGACGACAAGCGATAAAATGCTTTTTCTTTATTATATAAACGTCTCGCTTTATTATCGTTAGCGTTCTCGTCCGCGAACGACGTCGTCGTTCTCTTCGTCTCATTATCCACCGTCTGATACTTGAAAGTAAATTACCAACGTGTACTCCGTCCCGCTACATGTACGCAGCGAGATGCGTTACCGACCCCGGGGATTACTTTCATCTTCTACATCTGCTCGCTTGGAATTTTATCATGCAGCTGAATTTGGGAGCTATAAATACTCTTTACGTTTGCTATTTGTGCAGTTGTGAGAAGCGATAATTCAGCTCTTTACTATCAACCATATTTGTTACCGGATTAAATTGAAAGTCTGCGTGCCTTTCTTTTCGCATTAATTTAAAAAAAGTATCTCTGTATTAAAAACTGATTTTGAGTGTGTTAGAATTTTCTTTACAACTAGCAGATAATCAATGCGAGCGATCAGTGTGCTCGATGTACGTGCAAATAAATTTTTTAACGTGTAAATTAACACACTTGTGAAATTTGCGCCAAATTTTTCCGTTGACAAATTCTCGCGTTTTTGTTAACATAACAAAGCTAAAAGTTTTCGTTTGTCATTCGTGTGTGATATGTCTGGGTAGAAGAAAGAGAATTTCAATCCACGCACAGTCTCACACTTGGAAATTCGAGTTGATTTCAATTCGAAAATTCATCTGATTGCTTAATTTGCATCTTTAATATACAAATTACCCATTTTACTCTCCTATGAAATTTAAAAACTCCACTGCGCAAAGACACTTTGGTGGAACCCGGACTTTTCCCCCAGCAGTGAATTTCTTTCTTGTGAGTTTTCTTTCCTTTCTTTTTTAATCACGATAATGGCAGAGAGAGAGAGAGAGAGAGAAAGAGAGAGGTACACGAGAAAACAACGATCTAATTTTGTAAATTCGATGTCACAACAGATCGCATAATCAAACCTGTGTTGACATTTGCATATTCCACTTATATTTACATGCTGTATATAACGTGTTTTCTTTTAGAAAATGAAACGCGGTTTGCTGTTGGAAAACGATTTTCTCACAAACCGATGCGTTTGTAAAATCAACTCAATTTTTTGCGAGAAAAATTATGTATGTCGTCATTCTCCGTTTTTTTTTCTCTCATCTCCTTTTGACTGCAATCAGTCTCTCGAGATCACGCGCGCAACGAAGTGTCTTCGTATCAGCACAAACGAGAACGAGAGATTCTCCAAAAGTGAATTACGTATATCTGAGATACGTATCATTCATTGTGCTTGCATGTCGAATCTTTTCAGTTCGGCATAAACGCGCGCGCGCGCACGAGTTCCATCCAATTGAGTCCGTGGAATATATATATCTCTCGCAGTAATAGGGAAGAAAGAGTTTCTCTCTCCTCCGCGAAATGTCAAAGTTCAATCGTCCGCATCCACCGTAGAGTACGTTTTCACAACGTGTGCGCCTGGATACGCGACCCCTCGAAGGTTTTATATGTATCCTCGCAGCTTGTGTCGAGCGGCGCGGCTCGATACTCGTCGGCATAATGCAATCGTCCGTGCGGATGTGTCCCATCGCGTTCGTGGTTGATGTCTCGGTTTTATTTGCGATTAAAAGCGATCCCGCAAAAGGCCTTTGCGGGCTCGGTGACGATACAATCGAGACAAATCTATCCGTTTTTGAAATAAATAAGAGAAAATGTTACAAAAGAAGTTGCTATGCGCGTTCGACGTCTTATTGATCAACAATTCTAAACAAAAAAAAATTTCAAGATGCGTAATTTTATTTAAACGCTGTGCCTTCTTCCTTTTGCGAGATGCCAATGCGCGTTTTCGAAAAACCGACACGTACACAAGCGCTAAAAAATAACTGGGTACGCTCGAAACGTTCGAATTTAATCGAAAAAATGGCTTTTCAATTAAGTTGTTTTATATAAGAATTTATAGAACACGTGTCGTCTCACAACACAAGTCATTTCATGCGATTGAATTCTTTTTGCAGCTGGAGCCGCTTCTGAGGAAACTAACCAAAGGTCCAGTTCTGCACACAATCGCCACTCTCTCACGAAGGGTGAGTTTAACGAATAGCGCGTGCGCGTTTAAGGCACTCTCGTTTGTTATAAGTAAACGCGTTTTTTTTTTACATCAGTATTACATCCTATCGAAACAAAATCGCCATATTGTATCCCAAACCACGTGCAAATAAATATTCTGCTATTTTCGACGTTATTTACGCAATATATGTAAATTATGTTTACAAGTAAACATTAATTTTTCCTCTCGAACTGTTGGTTTTTTTTTTTTTTTGCGCGTAAAGTAAGCAAGACATCATTTCAAATGTCTTCACATTGTTGTGGGATACAACGAAGTGATTTTTGACATGCGCTGGTACAATTAGTGCTATAGAATTTTTTTTAGCACGCCTTGTCGCTCTTTATCCTTTGTGTTTTTCTGAACGGCTTGTGTCAAAAATTTCCAAAGCGCGCACTGACGGCACACTGAAGAACTTTTTATTACTTGGTAGCGTGTGTGACACTCGCTCGATGACACGTCTCACTGTGGCTTTTTTTTTTTTTTTTTGCATTTACACGGCGGATTTGGATGCGATGCAGTTTTTAATATCGCGTCCCGTGCCTACCGAGATTTCCGTGATATGTGGAGCACAGACCGAACATTTATTTGTGACACAAATAGCGACGCAAACATGTAGGCTTGTTTTTTTTTATTCGAGAGATATACTTAAATATTTATTATAGCTATATTTTTGCAATATTTTATCTGCAGTAACAATCGCTTATTTGTTATTTTAGATATTATTATCATAAATTTAATTTAATTTAATTATTATATTATTATTTGATTGGAATGTCGACACTAATGATAGCAATTGTTTAAATAGATTTTACATATTGTCGCAAATGCAGCAATTATCACACCTTTACGTTCATTCTATCCATTTAAATGCTATTTCGTTACAATATATTTGTGAAAAAAACAAGGTAATTTCTTCTCTTTGTGTTCATTCGCACAGTAAGTGATTGAAACTTTTTTTTTGTGAGAATGCGCAAGAAGAACCGATTCTCGCGGAGTATCTCTCAGATAAGAAAATCAGAATTCTCTCGCGCAAAACTTTCATCGAGAGACGTTTTTCGAGAGAGATCGCTATGTCACCGATATTCCGCAGACGATAACGATATTAATCTCTCGCGTAACTGCCTTTCGTGACGGAATAAAGAGCGCCATCGAAATCGAGCGACGAATCGAAAGCACGGTTTCCGGACTACGCGATAGATAACGAATGCAATTCTCTCGGTTCGAAACGGCCAAATGGATTTAATAAACGTTGCAATTTCCACCGTCGCGTTTGTGCGAAAAGAAAAAGCGCCGAAGTTTATTCGAGCGTTAAAAGCGGGCGCGCGTTCATAAAACTGTTAATTAAGTTTGTCTATTTGCTAAGAAAAAAAAAAAAAAACTGAGTAATTACAGCAATGTGTCGAAAATCGTGCGCGAAATCTTGTTTGCGCGTTAACAACCGCCTCAAATATTTGCGCGGATGTTTGTATCGTTGGGAGATTCGAGTCGTGTACGAGGAAAAAGACGGAGAAGAGTTTTGTCTCGACAACGTGTTATTGACTTCGATTTTCGAGACTTTGAATTGGTGGAATCGGAGCTGTTCGAATGAAACGACGTGCGGCGCGGTAGCCTTTGATTTCCTCAGCGAGTTCCGTATTATTTCTCGTAAATCGTGTGTTATTTGCAATTTCCCGAGTTTTGCTGTGTGTGTTACTTCCCGAGTCGCGAAAGTACGACCGCGCGCGATTATCTTTTCTTACCCCGAGAGAAGACGAAAATAATAACTGTTGTTTCGTCTAAGACGATCGTCTCTCCCATTCGCATTACAAATGAATATATATCCTGGCGCCTGTCTACGTGATAATCATCACTTGAGCGAGCGCGAAAGACATGATTATCGGGATGAGAACCTTGTTATTTGAGCCATTTTGCGCGCGTCGTCACAGATCACCCGTGCGCCTTAAGCCTTCAAACCAACGCGCGTATCTGTTCGCATTCTGCATCGCCAGTCGAGCAAGGTGGATGAGATAGAATAGCCGGACGGATGAATGGAGAATTCGAGAGGAAAAGGTGGATGTGAAAAGGGAGATGTGCAGAGAGAAAGAGAGAGAGAGAGAGAGAGAGAGAGAGACGGAGACGAGGTTGGAAGGACAACCTTCACCGCGGCGGCGGCAAGGGATGGAAGCGACGGGATCCATTGTTTCCCGACCCACTTCCAGACGAAGGGAGATTAACACAAAGGCGTATGTATACCGGCGGATTTTCCAGCGTTTGAGCCTTCAAGACGACGGCGCGTCTGCAGCCGCACGATAGATGCGCCGATATATTCGAACGAACGCATTGCTCCATATCCGAAAATTGTCTTTCGGTTCATCTCATTGTCTCATTGTTATGTGGACTCCACATATCGATTCTCTTTCCCTCAAAAATGCGAACACGCTGTTGTAGAGACAGCTGCGACGAGTAATTTTATTCATAACGTCTAAATAACAACGTATCAAGTAAATAGTTGCCAATTGCGGTAGAGAACTTTTATACAAGATTTTTTTAATGAACAAATCCAGCAAACATTCTGCAGAACATTAAACAATATGAAATAGGACAAATTAATAGATCGGAATAAATAAATGCAGCTGAATTGAGTATAATAATGTAATTTTTTTCCGCAAGGACAATGAGAGCTAAAAAAAGCACAAATTATTCGCGTGTTTAAACAACCTTCGATATAAAAAAATAAAGAAAAAAAAATACATTTCAATTCTACAGAATATGTTCGTCATCAGGGGTTTGAAATTTTCCGTGGTCCGAGAGTCGCGTTTTTCTAATCTAGAAATCCGACTGCATTAGCATGTGATTAGCGCAAGCGGTGCCAATACGTTTCTGTGATTTGTTGTTTAAATAAAATTATTCTTCTCTGGCGTTTACAACGCATCGATTTTTTTATTCCGTGTCTCATTCGTCAAAAGCGATATCGTGCGAAGGACAGCTTTCAGAGAGAGAGAGAGATGAATAGGGATCGGCATTGTGTGTTGATGCGTTTCCGAACGACGGGAGATTAACTGCTGTGAAGGCTGCATGCGATATATATATACCCGCCAGGCCGATGCAGTTTGCGCGGACTGCAACGTCCTGGAGATGATGTATCGGCGAAACGACGATGTGTCATTATCTTCGCCCCAACTTCTTCCCGGAGTTTCTTGCACTTTTGCAGAAAAAATTTTTTTTTTTATCACAGGATGGAAGAGAAAAGAATCGTGCGCGCTTTCTAACGAGCTTTTCTTTTTTATCTGCGAAAATGCGATTGCGCAAAAAAAATGTACACAATGTTCTTCGTGCACTGTGTGTCGCGTTGTTTATTCCATTAATGCCGAAGGTATTTTATAAATTATACACTTCTCTTCGATGTAATCTCTGAGGAAGTGCTTTTGATAAAAGCGCAATATATATATTGGTGCGTGAAAAAACACTATGGCTAATTAATTTACAATCTCTGAAGATTGATACACGAAGTGCGTCGATTCTTTATACGTTCTTTCAGATATTTAATTTTTTTTTTTTTAAGAACTTTCTGCGGGACGTTTGAACATCGAATAATGAATTTTTCCGACGATTCGAATCGAATTCGTTTTCTGAATCACATTTCATGCAACTGGAATTGAATAACTTACGATATTTTCAATCAGTGGAGCGACTCTTCGATTACCTGTTGAAAACTTCAACGCACCGATTTAGTTTCGTCGAGTAACTCTTCGGCATGTTTACGACATAATTTGATAGACTTATTCGATATTCTCGCAGCGTTGAAACGCCCTTTCATACCATATTTGCTTTTATGCGTTTGCTCCTCTCTCTCTCTCTCGTTCTGGTTTGATTCCGCATTACTAATGACACGTCCAATTATCAACACTATAGTCCCGTCCCCGCAAACTCTTTTCTTCTGTCCGACATTTGCGATCACCGACCGGAAACAATATTGGCAGCGAGCGCATCTTCGTTAACGCGCGTTGAAAATGCGAAACTCGTCGTTCGAAAGACCAAAATAAGCCAGCCGCATTGCAATTAACGATCGCAATGAGAGAAAGAGGAGGAGGAGCTCCTATCGGATTAATGGAAATATACTAATACCATAGACGAGCGATTTCCTGTCAGCGTAAGCGGGACAGATAACGAATTGCCGATCGATAGTACGCTGGTCGCCCTTCCCGTTGGGCGAAAATGTGGGAAACTTCGAATGTGGGAATTTATTAATGAGAGCAACTTTGTCGCAGAGAGACTTTTATATTGTAATTATCGAAAATTAGAGAGAACGCGTATAACGTGGCGGATAATTAAATTTGAGTACACGCTCAAATTAGAAAAGAAGACCAACGTTGCTAATAACATAATGTGACTGATGCGCACTTGGACGATAAAGAAGAATGTGAACGAGAGAGGAAGTATGTAAAATCAACGTAATTCTAACGGCGATGTGACTACACGTCACTCGTTTCAAAGATACGACATGTCAAATAGTTCTCCGCGGTGATAAATGTTCGTGTTGAGCGAGAAGTAAAGTGTGTCGAGAAACCAAACCATTTGTATCGCGCAACACGAGTGTAAAAGATAAGCGTTGTCTTTAGATAAACAATATCGACTGGAAATCCGTCGGTGTAATCTCGTGCACAACGATGCACTTTGATATCTCTCTCTCCTCCTTTGCTTACCACCAACCCGCGTCTCTCTCTCTCTTTCTCGTCGATATACACAACGACGATGCTTATCACGGAGTCTCACGTTCGCAGTAAAACTTGTGGAGAATGTGTACATCTTCGAATTTGTCTTCCGCAGAGCAAACGATGCACTGGTTCGCCCAGATCGGCGGTGACGGCGACTCCCTCGCTTTGTCAGGTATGCTCGTCGGTGCTCCGATAAACGTTTGTGTGTGTCTTGTGTGGGAAAGTTTGCACGTGGCGAGAGTTGATCGAGAGACGCGTTTGCTCGCGGCATCGAGGAAATCACCGCGAACTTATATATTGCGCGACACCGAGGAGAGACTCCTCGGTTGCGTGCAGTTCAAAGACACGTCTGATGTTTCGAAAGTAAACTCAACACGTTGAAAATGCGTCACGTATCGCGATTACACGTGTGTACGTACGTGACACGTATTTTTTCATCATAAATGAGATTTCTGTGGCTTATCTCGTCGACGAAAAAAAAAAAGTGAACGCGCTCCGATATGCGACAATGTCCACAATTTAAAGGTTCGAGCACTGTCGACGCTGTAATTAAAAAGGGATTCCGCATTTTTTTTTTTTTTGTTTTTTTTAAGCAGGAAACGTGACACATCCCGCGGTACGGTGTTTTATATTTGCGCGGATTCACCCGATTGTAAATAAAAGCATTAATTGGATGACGCGGATATGGGTCGTGACACACATTTGTCGCTGCAGACCGCAGAATGATATTGCTCGTTGTGCAGCCCCCAATTGCGGATTTGCGTGCCGTTGCCGAACTGTTTCTCCGTTAACGTATTTGACAGAGTCCAACGCTGAGTGTTTTCCATCCAGTGTTTTCTAGTTAACGCGCGCTATTTGCCACGCAGGTGGAGGTCGTAAAAAAAAAACGAATCCATCTTACGAGCTAACGAGTTGTGCAATTTGCCAATTGCCTAACGGAATGTGTGTGTGTGAACAAAAAAATGTCACAAGCGGACGAGATCGCAGATACAAAAGAGAAAATCGCAGAAGATACTTTGCGTTAATATTGAAACGTGAATTTTTTGAATTGTTTTACTCCCCCGTTTTTGAATCACTTGCTCATTAACAAAGCTTTTCTCCATATATTCTCTCGAAAACGCCATCGTCGAGTGTTCGCTAAACGTTTGTTGCCCGCGGGTTTATTGTCACACTTGCACCGACGCGAGAGTCACATGTCGCATGCGAAACCCTTTACCGCTTTGAGCTCACGTGAACACGTTGTTGCATATTGCTGTACACATACGGTGCATGCGTTTTCATATTCGTTCGTTTTCACTGGTTCATTCTAAAAATTTCGCGCCGCAGTTTTTAATTATTCGAAATCTTACGTGCACACGCACATGTCTCCCTTTCTTCTCGGCAGATGTGAAGCGCCGGCAAAGTCTCTACGATGAGGATTCCCTCGACGGCGATCGTCCTTATGACAATGAAGGTACCAAACCGTTTTCAAGGGCGTTTATTTATATATATATATATATATATAGACGTTTCCTTTTTCTTCTCGCTTTACGTATTTCTCTTTGTTACGCTCCTCGGCGACGCTACCGAATCATCAAACGTGATTCGTAACATTTATATATTACTTTTCATAATTAACCCGTAATTACTTTTCGAAATTCACGTTTGCATCCAGTGTTCGTCTGTTCACGAAAAAAAAAAGGATTTGCCAGCAAAGAAAAAATTATACTGTACGAGCAAGCAAGAAAAATTTGCTAAATTTTTGCTTTGCCGAAACAAAGTTGACGAAACAAACAATTCGATTTTTCTTGCTGGCAAAGTGTTGTAACGGCAAAACTTTTTTTTTTCCGTATCGATCTAATGATAAACTAACTTTTACTCATTGCTCTGTGAATGCGTACATTATTTTTTAATATTCTTGCTTGTGTCACACTATCTTCTGATGACGAATGATTATATTTTTTTCCTTTTTAAAATTGTGTTACACAAACACATTTTTTGCAAACAATTTTCTTATATCTATGTCTTACCTGTGTCTTTGTGACTGTGTACTGCACGTAATAAATCTATTTCTATCTGAGTAATGACACGTTCCGGTTCAATTTCTGGTTTGTCACGTGATTTACGTCGCAAATTAATGGTCGAATATTGTCGCAAATTAAAATTGTTCGTTAAAATCGCGAATAAAATTACATACGATTATTTTTCTTTGTTTTGATATACCGGAGAAGAAAGAAAATGTATTTAATAATTGATGACCCGGAAAGTTTGCGGAAAGCGATCGGCCGCGAACCAAAGCATTTTTCGATTAGTTTGAACAGAACGAATAATGGATACGTTCGTTTCGCGTTCGCAGGACGGGAGTCGACGGGAAGCTCGAAGGAGTTGGACAGGGCGAAGCTCGTCCGCGAGAGACAGAACGAGGAGCGGCAGCGGAAGTTGGAGGAGCTCAGGCAACAGGCGCTCGCCGCGCAACGCTTCCGCGAGCAGCGCGAGGAGGAGCGACGAAGACGAATCGACGAGCTCAGATCGCGTGACAACGACAGGTCTGTTGATTGCCCGAGCGAGCGTACGATAAGCTTTTGCGAAATTAAATCGGATAAATTGCTTTTAAGTAATTAGTTTCTTGTTGAGTCTGACGAAAGAACGCGATGTCGTTTGTTTGCCGAAACCTCGAAAGAAAGCTACGCGTTTATTTATTTAATCTACTTTGCGGACAAAATCTCACGAAGAATACAGAAAAAGAAAAGATGTAAAAAAGTGAATAATGATAATGAAAAGTGTACGTTAAAACATAATAAAAATAAAAAAGAATAAGGTCGCGACAATGAGAAGAGTATAAATTTACACGTTTGGTCTTTTTTTACTGTTAGCTACATATGTCGGCTTCTAAGAACTTAATTTGACATAAATAAATAACTGCTTCCTTCCTCGTTCGCGCAGACGAAATCAAGTTGAGGAGAGAAAACGGCTGATATGCGAGGCGGAGCGGGAAAGACGGGAGGCGATCCTCCGAAAAAATCAAGAAAGGGAGGCGCGCATAGAGGCGAAGAGGAGGAACGAGAGGTCCCACATCGTCTTCGCGTTCGGCAGTTCCACGCCGCGGATGCTGGAACCCGCCGACACCGGCGGCTCTACATTCTGGGGCACTCGCAGAGCCACCTCCACCACAAACGTCATGATGTTCTCCGCGGCGCAGCCTCTCACCAGGAGGTCCTCCGAAAGAGAGCTAGATGGTAGCAAGAAACGCGCTACTTCCGCCGGCGGCCTCGACCGGAAGCCCGGCGAAGGTAAGTCGCCGATTCTCTTTGGTAGTAGACGTCGTGTGACCAAAACAAAAAAAAATCGTGCGCAATTCAACGAGCCTCGCCGAATCGATCGTTGATCTCCGAGCACGTAGTAGCTGCACACCGCACACATGGAAAATTTGATTAACCCTTTCAGCGCGCCAGATCTATTTGCTTACTTGAATATTCTGTATTCCATACGTACGAGAACAGTTCTCAATGGAGAATTCTCCCGGCAGAGAGTCTGAACTTCGAGAGCGTTTCTGAATAGTCCGAGATATGCTCTCACAATTGACCCGAGTGAATAATACGCACACACACTCTTTCTCTCTCTCTCTGCGCATGATTTATCACAGAGAGAGAGAGATTGAGATATGATGAAACGGTCTGTTGTAATATAAAATATAACGCGTGGCACATAATTGAAATAGCCGAAAAGCAGCTGAAAGACGTTAAAGAATTTTCCGTGTCTTTTTTTTTTCTGCGCACACGAAGAGAGTGAATACAACACACGCCCTAATGAGCTGTGTGAATCGCAACTGTGAATCAGTAGAATGCAAATCAGTAGTAGTTACCGTAAGTTCAAGCCGGACGAATCAACAAATTGTCATCGTTGACGCGCGCGAGCAGCGCGCGCAATTGTTGAATACGGATCGGAAGCGGATTTGGCGTGTGCGTTGTTACTTGAACGTGAGTACGAACCGCGATACCTTAATACTTATACCACGTCGTATAACGGGAAGGCTCGACAGAGGTTTTACATGTAGTTTGAAGTAACGGTAAAGCAATGGCTGATAAATATTACTTAAGCCGCACTTTGAATATGTGATAGTTTTTTGACTCCTAATTAAACTTTCATATTTATTTTACGTGAATCGGAAAAAGATTCAATCGGAATATTTACACATTTTAATATTCATTGAACGCATTAGATATGTATTGAATATTATATTATTTATTGAACACGTTAGATTTCGCGCGTTGATCAAATATCAAAGAATTTGCGGAAATTTCTCTAACAAATAGCGCGTCAAATGAGACGAAAATTTTTGCGATATTCAAAGAAAGTTTTACATTTTTTTCACGGAAACAAATCGCGTTCGAGCGAAACGCGGTTTATTCTCGCTGCCTCTGCCGGCCCCGTTCTATTTGTTCGTCGACGTATGCATTGATGATTGATGTTCGTCGTTCGGGCCTACAATCGTTCTTCCTGTTCGCGCGAGTTTGCGAGAAATGGTGTCGTTTTAATGGCGCGAGAATATTTCTGTATTTCACAGACAACGGATAAACGGGACGAGGAAGTGCGCGTCTTCTCGCAGCTTATACTTCACACACGATCGCTTCCGATACACCTTTGATAACGATGTATTTTTCTTAGAGGCAATCGAAGCGGGGAATGGACGCTCGATCGTGGAAGACCACGCTTCGTGTGGTAAACAAAATTTTTACAGCGCGCTTGCCGTGTAATCCACGTTTTTCGCCGCGATATTTGTTACATATTGACACGCGCGGAGAAGATAATGCGCGCTCCCTTCAGTTACACCATGCACGTGTAATTACACACGTGCGACTAATTACTGAAGTTACGCTTACCAGAGTTAATTTATAAACGAAGTCATTGTTTCATCAGAATTAAATTAGTAATATCGATTCGTGCAATTTCGAAACAGTGTTGACGTGAAATTTTAAAATCTTTTCTACGTAATAAAGCTTCCTCGCACGATTATTCACAGCAACGTCACAACAACGACACGACGCGAAGCATGAAAGAACGATTGCTCAGCACGAGTCCGCGATCATAGCATAAGTTTTTTTTTTTTACTTCTCGTTCTTTTATTTTCAGGATTTATACACTATATGTAGCCTGTACTTATATTTTTGTATACACTCTTGTGGCAGTGTCCCTTTAAACGATAGGCAAATCCACGTATTTTCAGCTTGAGACTGGCTACACGGAAAACGTCTTGGAAAATGTTTTTTTTTGTTGTTGAAAAATCCGCGAGATAAAATCTCAAGTTTTTGCTTTTTCAACGCGACAACATCTTTGCGTTCTCTCGATTTTCTTTTACAGCGCACACACAGTTTGTTCAGTTATGTAACATTCACTCTGCAAACGCCACATCATCATTCACTTCCTCTTGTCAGAGAACATATTTTTTTCTCTTTCTCTCTCTCTTTCTCTCGTTTTTTTTCTCGTGAGAAACTTAGCATTTTTGAGAACCACTGGACGAAGACGAAAATAGTGAAAAGTAAATTTGTTTGACTAAAATAATTTACAGTTGTGACTACTACAACTTATCTCTGTACATTTCTTCTCTTTGCTATACAATCTGTACTTACCGGTGGTGGTTCCGCAAAGCGTGGTGGTTTGCGAAAATAAAATCAAAGAAAAAACCGATACGTGCGATTCGCATTGTGCCTAACTCACGCTAATTCACAGTACTTTTTTTTACGCTTTCCCTCCTCCTCTTTCCTTTTCCTACATCCTCCTTGTCCGATTCTCTTTCCACTTCTCTATTTAAAAGATTTGTTTTCGCGGAATACCTAATATTTGCGTTGCGTTGAATGGTTTGTTCGCAGATATGAGAATGTCCTCGTCTATGTACGAGGTGTTCAATTGGAATTCTAGCCCCGATCCCCCCTTAACTCCTGCCAAGCATAAGAGAGCCAGCCTCTCTCTGCCCCCCACAACCGACATCTTTGCTGTTGATGATAAGTCCGATAGCGACACTATCAGGCGTCCTATGATTCAGCGGGCTGCCAGTGGTGAGTCCTGATGCCTCTCAGAAGCCTGCGGCACAATCGGCAGAGATCCTTTTCTGTTCGTTTCAAGAATGATTATTGTCGATCCTTTCTATCTCTCGTTTCTGTTAGCACTCATCGGGCTCTCCCTCCTTCCCTGTCTTTCTCTCTCTTTCTCTCTCTCTTTTGTTTTTCTTTCAATCTTGTTCTATACGCCATGTCTTTTGGTTACTTCACTATACACATTCTACTGACGCATGTCTCATTAATTTAACATCATAAAAGCATACCGTGCACTTACTCGCATTAATTTCTACATAGTTTTTCTTCCTGATTGTGTGATATTGGTCAGGTGCGATTTCTTGACAACCTACGCGCAAGTAGCCAATATCACACAACGTGTGTCAGTTGTGTCAGTAGTTGTTTTATCTCGTATGCAATCCTCACTAATCTCGTTACTGACACAATAATAGATTACACTGTTAATATTTAGTTGCAAGCTGAATCTTAGACAATTTTTAGTTTTATATAGAAATGCAGTTTGATCATTTTTATTATTAATTTTTTTTTTTTTTGTATTATTTACGACTTGAGGTAAAATAGTAAAAGTTTAATGTAGGAAGTATAAAAGCGCCAATGTTCTTTAACTACGCGAATTAAAAAGCTTCAAGCGCGTACGTATCTCGCGCAAGTACGAATATTTGCAAATTTGACTCAATTAATTGTAGGTAGGTAATTAGACTTATGTACAGTAGTTCTCTCTCTCTCCCCATGTCTTGCATTCTCGCCACTGCGAAGGAAAACAGTCGGCTATGAAATCTGACAGTATTACGACCGATATTCCTTGCTCGTTCACTTTAACAGATGCCACACATTGTCACACTTACAGCAAATTTTTTCTCTTTCGCTACATTATTTTTGTATATTTCTTTTTTGCTATATTGTTTATTCCGAGCGATCGATATATATATATATATATTATGTATACGTAAAGTTATGGGCTTTACGCATGAAAAAAGCCTGTCTGCTATTCTGGCACAGAATTTGGAGTTTTCAGAATCAAGTTCTTTTTAACGAGACGCCATTGTAGTTTTTCAAGAATAATGTAGTTCGATTTCGCTTGCACGAATGGGTGTTTTGTCGCAGGTTTAGAGAGATGGTTCACGCTTTCCTTATGCTTGTATATATCTAAACCTCGTGATATCTCTTAAAGTATTAAATGTTTAACGACACTAGCTCGATATCTCGAGATAATCTCAGAGAGAGACACATCACGTACATTGAGAGACGAGTATCTCTTACCAAAAACAAATCTTAAAGACGTTTTTGTGTGTTCATCTATTATGTACACAACTTATTAACTTATTAATTAATTAACGAGACAACTTATTAATTTATTAACAAAACACACTAACTTTACGATACAATTGCTCAATTAAAGTTTCAAAAAAAAAAGAAAAGAAAAGAAAAAAAAAACGAGTACATCTGTGCAATGTTTTCAAAATGTTGAATTTCTCTCAGTGTATCTTCACGTCATTTTCACAGCATGAAAAGCAAGGCTACACGAGCGTGAAAAATTAACAAAAAGGAACAAGAAAGAATTATCTGTCAAGAGTCGTTACGTGTTTTATGTATATTCTCGAGTGTGTCTTCATAAAAGAACGGAACGCGCGGATTAAAACGTCGCTCTAACTCGCGCGGACAACTCTAAGGCGAGACTGTTTGCAGGTGAAGAGAGCGACAGCGGCACACCCAGCACCCCGAGCTCGGTTTATCTGCGCGTCAACAGGAGACGCACCGACCTGATGCCGACGATACCGTCCCCGCGCGACGGCCCGCCGTCGTCGGCGCGCAGCTCTAGCTCCAAGGTCTTCACACGCTCGCCAGGTAGGACTTACTCCATGTCCAGGCTGGACCAGCTGGCGCAGCCTAGGAAACGCGCGACCGAGCAGCTCGGCACGCTGACGGAGCAGCGGCAGCAGAGCCAGCCGCCGCTGCAGAGCGCTTCTAGCATGAGCCGCAGCATGTCGCACTTGGCCGGAGGGTCCAAGACCCTCAAACGCTCCGATAACTCGCGTAGCATGGGCACGCTACCGGGCGCGGCGCCTATGCCCAGACCCACCCGCGCCGAGCGACTGCGCCGCAAGGCCCGCGAACAGGCCCTACAGCAAGGTAAGTGCGTCATGACAGTGCACTCAACTCGACGAATCTGCCACCGAAAAACGAGCTTTTGTACATAGCGAGTGCATATCGACATTGTCATCATCGACATTGTTATATCTTCAATAACCAGTTCATTTTCACACTAAGACAATAGGTACATCTTTTCTCATTTCATTAATTTTTTGTTCTTTTTTTTCATCGCAAGTATATACAGTCAAATAAAATAATGCAGTTATACATTACTATACACAAAGTAAATCGCGTATTTTTCTTTGCAACGTAATCTCGAAAGAATATATTCTTTATTCGCGGTACATAGAAACTACTTTTCGATCAATATCGCACTCGTTTCGCTTTGTACTAATTTCCTCTTCTCGCTGTACAGTCTATATACATAATCAGGCTCGTCTCGCTTGTAACGATAAGTTAGATCGTAAGCTAGTACACGGAATGAGAAGAGCGATCTCATAAATAGACTCGTTGAATGAAAAGAACGCATTGTGTCTGACAAAGAGAACTCGATCTGAGTTGGGTGCACACATGAACGAGTGTGAAAAGGAGTCTTGGTGAATCAATTAGGACAAGCAACTTTGACGGCGGTTGAAGGTCGCGTTCTTAAGACACATCAGTTATTCCACTAATATATCTTGATGTATTTGTTTACATCACTTTTCTTTATGGTGACTAACTCTCATCTGAAAGATTTCTATTACTTTTGAGAAAAAACATTTTTATATTTAACGTTTAGAGAGCCAGTTGCCGCACAAATACAGTTTGAATAAAGGGAATAGGTAAATCTGTTCCCCCCCGCACACAGATCTAACAATGCAGAAGCGAGAGCAATTATGAGCATTGTTAGCCCGATGTAACTGGCTCTTTGATCTCCGAATTGATTAACAAGATACTCCTAATAATAAGGAAGACGGCTCTCAGAGCGGCTTTTCGATACCAGGGGTAAAGGTATGAGCTCTAACAATTTGGTAAGCTGCACGTTTTCTTTACACCTTTGTTATTATTATAGCGCCAATTGCAATTGATATCTCGCAAATCACATCTTGAAATATTATTCATATATATATATTTAGTGTGTGCAATTTTTTCTAGCTAATTTCAGCCTGTGTTCTTATTATTCTTTCACTCTCTTTTTGCGCAATCGAAACCTGATTTCTCTTACTCTTATTTTAAGGCTTACACCTTTCTTTTCTTTTCTTTTTTTTTTTTTGGAATTTTATGTTTTCTTTTTACTCTCACAGCGCACTTTTTAACAGCGGTGGCGGTTGCTTGCGTTGCGATATTTCTTGCGACACTTCGTCTGTTGCACAATACTTTGCGTTCCGATCTTTGAACAATCAAACGCGACACGCGATCACAATAATGTGCATAGGAACGTGAGAAATGAGAATATATTATCCGCGCGTTTTTTTTCCTGCGATCCGAGAGATCCGTTCAAAGTCCAGCGTTCTCTGAGATAAAGAAATATGTAACTTACCTTGGGTGGGTGCGCGTAGGTATCCGCAGCGGCGAAGTGACACCCAACAGCCCGTCCCGACCGCACAGCTCCATGAGCCAGCAGAGCGCCAGCAGCGTGGCCAGCAGTAACGTCAATCTGCGTAACCGCACGACGCGCCGACCGCGGCCTGCTTCTATTGCCGGTACCGGTGTCTCTATCACAGAGAAACACAGTGAGCATTCTTCCTCTTCTCTTTACACCGACCTATTCACCTCTAACCGAGAATCGAGACGATCATCTGATAAAAGTTAAAGAGACTCTGTGTGAAGACGTTTCGATTTTATTTATTTTTTTTTTTCTTTTTATTTTTTTTCTTTTTATTTTTTTTCTTTTTATTTTTTTTTTGTTCGGATATAAATTTATATTTTATTGTTTATAAATGAATTTCTTTTCTTTTTTATTTCTAATATAGGTACTTCCTCTTTTTTCTTATATGTATTAATTTCACTGACAACTATTAAAATTGCACATGTAAATATTGTGTACGCGTAGTCGAAGAGGTTGCGGAAATTACTGAATATCCGAACGTGTTTTTATTGTCGCAGATCTGGTAGGTGATGTGAAATTAGCGAAGGATTCAAAACCACCACTGCCAAAGGTCCATAGCACTCCAAAGAAACCTTCTACACCCAAAGCTACAGAGGTGAAGAAGCCAACGGAGAAGTTAATCAGGAACGCCAGGTCGTCACCGCGAATAACCCCGAAGGCGACACCCCTACAGAGTCCCGGAGCTGAACACGCACCGTTCATCCGTGAAACAAACGTGGAAATTATAAAACAGAACGAGAGTAAAGACGCGCAGGATGTGAAATCGGAGGACAAGAACGAGGAGAAGAAGGACCAGGGCAGCGAAAAGACGCAGGTAAAGTTTCATTTACGTTTTCTCTCGACATAAATTTCTCTTTTGTATACTTAGAGTGTAAGAAGTTGTATCTGACTTCTCTTTACTTTCAACTGCAGCAGCAGGAGACGAATATTACTGAATCCATAACCAACGACACAAAGGTAGCGACAGAATCCGTGTCTGCAAGCAAACAAATCAAGGACGAGGCTAATTTAATGCAGGAAACCTTGTTAACGGAGGAACCGCCGAAAGCCAAAAAAGAAGAGAACAAGCAGGAAAAGAAACCGACGGAAACGACTGAAGCTAAATCCGAAAGTGAAACGGACGAGCAAGTCGACATGTCAGGTATGATTAATCGAGACTTCATCGCCAACAATCGCGATGTTTTTGTCATCAGTCGTTTGTGTGTGTGTGTGTATAATATATTCTACATATTTTATTCTTGTGAATTTTAGCTTCGATGATCGCAAAAATCAGGATCACCACTGAAGAGGAAGCGAAAGCTGCTTTGGCTGAGCGTAGAAGATTAGCTCGTGAACAAGCGGAACGAGAGGCAGAGTTGGAACGTTTGAGACAGGTACAATCTCACAAATTGATTGAATCAATGGATCGACTTGTCTTTTAACAGAGATTTATAATTAACTTACGTAATGATTTTAATAGGAAGAAGAAGCTCGGTTAGAAGCTGAGAGATTGCGCGCAGAAGAGGAAGAACAGCGTCGTCTGGAGGAAGAAACCATACGCTTAGCGAATGAAGCTCGAGAGGCAGAGGAGCAACGATTGCGATTAGCGATCGAGGAAACTAAGCGTCGCGAGGAAGAGGACAGAAGAAAAAGGGAAGAAGAAACTCGCCAGAAACAAGAGAAGGAGGAAGCCGAACGGAAAGCTAGAGAAGAGGCGGAAAGGTCGGTCTGAAATATCTTCATATTTCTCACTTATATATTCTATTGGAACTGTGTATCAGACATTATGCGATCCATATATTTGTTTCAATTACAGACAACGAATTGAAATGGCTGAGAGGCTTAAGAAAGAAGAGGAAGAACGTAACGCTAGGCGCAAACGAGTGGAAGCGATTATGCTTAGAACAAGAGGCAAAAATCAAAGTAACGCAGCTGCCAAGGTAATATATTGTAATATATATGTCAAGCACATGTTTATTTTGATTTTTTCTTTTATGTAAATTGCTTCAATTGTTCAGCACTTTGTCTTAAATTCTAGCTAAATAAAGGATAATCAAGAACTAATTTTGTACGCTATACTTGTGTGCACAGGGAGAAGCTGGTGACGGCGACAAGCTAAAAGAGGACAGTCCGAGCGATGAGAATAAACCAGTGCCGGACGGCAAAGGCGACGATGTCATGACAGCCAGTTTAATTTCCGAGGCGACTCAGCAGTTCATCAGCAGCGAGCAACGGGCTCATCACACGGAAAACAGCGTGCTCGCGCCGGATATAGTGCACAATGGCACAACAACAACACATAGAAATGGGATTAACGAAAGCAAAAACAACGTAATGGATAATAATCAGGGTAACGGTGAAGGGGAATTGAACGGTCACCATACGAATCACGGGAACGGTATCAACAATCAATCGATTACGCTGGACAATGCCACTGTGTAAGTATACCAATTCTAAATAAAACGAGTTCGTAAGCAAGTTACGTCGTCGGTCGTCGAGAATCACGCCGATAACGTGTCTTCTCGCTAGTTCGACATGGAATATCTAGTATATTCGCGCAACGTATGTTTTTTTTTTTTAGTAAACGCGCGTCATTGAGACAATTGTAATTTCCGATAACATATATTTAGAGAGAATCGCGTCCACGATAGCAAATTTCTAATTCAAATGCGACATATGGCTGCTAGAAGTCCGATTATTATTATCTGAGACATGTGTTTTAGTTAATTGTCTCTATAAAACGATTATATATAGTTAAATCTATCAGAAGAGACAAGTATATGTCAGTAAAATTAATCTTTTATAACTGCGAAAGTACCTTATAAGCATGACATGAAAAAAATAAATACTTGCAAACAACTTACGTTTTACTTTGCATTTAACTGGAATTTTAATCGCGAGACAGGTACACGAAATACATAACATCGATTACATGCTGTTATTACATTTTTACAGGGCATAAGTAATTGCACAATACTAGCCAATATATTATTCGTCTAAACTGGACTGATTAATGGTATATAATTGACACATGGCGTCGGTTCCATAGCTAGTCGCAAAAAAAAACAGAAAAAAAACAACAAAAGACAAAAGCGCATATTATATGTACGCTACACGTATAAGAGACAAATTTAATAAGAAAATCAACATTTTAAATATTGCATGTAAAGCATTATATACATATGTATATATACATATATACATATATATACAGCATAATTGCAGAAACTGTTGTGCGTTACACGAAAAAAGATCGAGAAATCAAACTCTCTTCTCTTTTTTGAGAATAGATCTATACATATGAGCAGTTGTTCTTAGATAATCTGTATAAGTTAGCTCCGTCACGAATGCGTGTGCCGCCACGGTAAACAGAATACAAAGATTAAGCGTGTTGTATGATTTTATTTGTAAATAAAAATACGAAGAGTTTTCTCCAAAATCTCACAACAAACAATCTCATCGCACTCCGAACACAAAGTTGATTATAGCTCTCGAGCTTGAATTTTTATTAGATTTGTAATTACGTAAACCAAATTCTACAATCTCAAAACGTAATTGTTTAAAGAATTGTTTGTTAAAATTTGAAATATATCACATGTATTCCAAAGGCCTTATATATTAGTGTCGAAGGCTCTGTACATATAATAATGAATTATGTTACTCGAAATGTGTCTTATATATATATATAAAATATATCAGTTATAATTATTAAATTAATTAAATCTTACAGTATATATAATAGATACATATGTGTACACATTATTATATATAATTAGAAATTTAAAACAATAAAGTGTACTCTCTCTGCGCTTATATATTTGACAACTCTCTTGAGAAGGAGCTGTTCGATATTCATTTCAGCGAATGATTATCGTGCAAATATTACACACAACATATATATATACACACACACACATATACATTGTACATTGCAAAAGTAGTCAGAGCAACTATTGACAAGACGTAATAACTATTGCATTTCATCAATTTCATTGAAGCGTAATAACCATTGCGTTTACAATACCGATAGGTGCACCGTATTAATCAATAATAATTTCAAACGCGTTGCTATTGCAGTAATAACGAAATTTCAGGTACGAGGAATGTGTATTATATGTATTACCTACTATAATATAATTACAAATATTTTATAATGGACATTCAACTATATATATATATACTAATAAGAAATATTGTATTATTTTTAGCTAGGATTGTAAAAAAAGTAACAAAGATTATAAACGCGTACGTATATATTTCGATCTTCTTTAAACATTATAGTAATACGTTTAAAGAAACATCATGTACTGCCGTACATGAAGCATGAAGTCGTTTAAGGAACTAACTAACAAGAACCACACATTTAGCGTTAAATCACACGACAAATAAGACCTCAATGTACATAATGTAAAGAGAGACAAGCAGCATAAAAATCTAATGACTCATCAAAAACGATTCGTTTTATGATTTCACACACACACATTTGCCATCTCAGCAACGATGTGTAAGTTCGATTTTTAGAATAACGCGCGATATAACTAACACACGTATAATTGAGCAAAATACTCATTTTCGTAATATTTCTTAACATTATGTATGTACAAATACATGTCATCATCTTTGCTGAGCGTTTTCTTTGATCTTTCCTCCAAGTAGGTGTTAAAAAAAAAAAAAAAAACAAAAAAAAGTGTTCTTCCATTTACTGACCGGACGTGTGTGTAATACCGTAAGTGCGATTTCGCAATAAATTCTCTACCAAATCCACCAGATGCATGTTGTCGATTAACGTTGATATGATGTGGCTTGTTCCTTTTCCTTGCACAAGACGATTATCTGCGTAAGTACTACCATGCTTGTATATTGTATATTATTCGAGCGATACGTGTCAACTTGCTGTCTACTTTTGCTATGTACCATTTATCTCTACATGTTTCCCAAATATAATTTTTCTTGTGAACTAATATCTCTCTTTACACCCGTACAGAGACACACACACACACACACACACACACATTATATTCACAAAATCCACACGCAAAGATATCCGTATTGGAAGTAGGGATAAAAAATTGATAACAAACATGTGATGGCATGAACTTTTTTCTCTTACACATACCTTTACTTAGTATCAACAAATAAATGGGACTTAATATTTAATATTGTACAACTAACACTCTTACATAAGTATTTGTATTTGGTGGTTTGCTGTAATATGTTATAGCGAGTTATTATATTATACATTGTTGACAGTACATATACATCGAATTGAACCGAATTGTTCTCGTAGTACTTCTCTTTCAAACAAAAAATACTACTGTTGTGAGATCCATTTACATTATGCACTTTAGTTATGTATTTTTTTAATAATTTTCTCGACACACAGACAAGAGTTTATATTGCTAAACTACCGCAAAGGACCGCATAAAAAAGGTTGTGGACTACCTCGGTTAGTACTGCTACGCGTAAGGATAATTTTTGTCAGATTTGATTGCTTATGATAGTTGTTTTAAATAGTTTTTTTTACATCAGAAAAATAGTTGCTTCTCTTTTTCTCGAGGCGTTTACAGTCCGCAATTTGAAGAGCAGTCATATGGTAGATTATGCAAAACAAAGTCAAGTGACGCATAATAAGCGCTTTATATATATATATTTACCTATACGTTATTTATTTATCTTTACCTAGCTTTATATCATTCAGTTAACGATGTTTGCGTGTGTGTGCGTGTGTGCGCGTGCGTGTGTATGTATGCATACATATATCTATCTAGAGAGAACCGCGACTATATATTCTATCAAAAAATCGAATCTCGTTTTTGTTTTGTGACTCGATTGTCTGTCAATCGGCTTAGCTAACTTAGAGAGACGGCGATTCCGTGTTAGTGGTCGTGATGATAGTCGCTTAAGTTCGTAGACTCTATAGTTTGTCTGGCTGTTAAACTTAGTGTATACGGTTTTGTTTTCTTTGGCTGGTTTTGTAGCAAGCAAAACAACGTGACCAACAACCTGTTAGACCTGTCGGACTTCGACACTCTGAGTAATAACAGTAGCGGCTACAGTACCGGACCGATACTTGAACTTACGCCCAATCTGGCGAATGAGGATACCCTCAACTCCAATCTGAATCCGGCGGCGATGCCGTTTACCCCGATGAGCTTTGTACCCGCCCCCGCTAACGCCAATGTCAATCCGTTCCAGGACAATTTCATCAACAAGCCGCAGGATAATAATCAAGTACCAGGTATAAATCACGTTTCAATTCAAATTATATACAGAATATATATCTCAGACGTGCTAAAGAACTTATTATTTGCATATGTGTCTTCAGGAAAAAGCTTTTGGTCAGATATTTGAATATATCTTCTGTATATTTTGTGTACATGTGATTGTAACAGAGTTGATGTATCTGTTTCTCTTTCTGTCTACAGATCTTTTGTCATAAAGAGAAAATCTCTTACACAGTCCCGGACAAACAGAGAAGTTGGGTAATTGATGAACATGAGATCGTGACAAGCGATATTCAGGAAAAAAAAAAAACAAACGAGACGTCGTTTATGATATAATGTAAATAATCGCGGTCGCGCGATTTATCACATATACAGGAAACGTCTGGACGAAAGGGCGGCGCATCGCAGGACATACAGATCATCCCTGTATTTCACATTTCGTGCAGACTATGGGCATCGTAGGCGGATTAAAAGAAAATGTAAAATAATATATAAATGTTAATTAACTAATTATATACAGCAAGTGTGGACACACAGTCTGTGAATGTCGTAGCGTACGCTATTAGATGAATACAACTTTTTAAAGGACCTCCGAAAGGAAGGGGTTGATAGGCCTGTTTGTAACACAATTTTCAGATATATACACAAACATATTTTCTGATAATAAAATGTAACATTGATTTCTCTCTCGCATACACACATTACATTACACGTATACACAACACACACATATAGATTACGAGTAAAATTTCGAGGCATTAATCGGTAGAGATGAGGTAATGAAAAATCGCGCGGAACGGAATGCACGCGGAATAAACAAATATAGCACAAGATAAGTAAAAGAAAGAAACAAGAGCGAAAGGAATGTTAGATCAAATATTGAGAAAACGTATCTGCCGAAGCAAAATGGATTAGAAAATGTCCCAATTTTAAGAGATAGATTAGCGAGATTCTATATTTCAGCAACTTCAGAATAGCGAATGTGGAAAGTGCGAATGATCGCGTCCGAGAGATATTCTACGGATGGGGAGGGGGGCGGGCGAGAGAGAAAAAGAGAAAAAGAGAGAAATAATGAGAGAGCGAGAGAGCAAAGTATCGACAGAGAAAAAGAG